>CM074525.1:13758512-14069434 GCA_037379345.1 Perna viridis | reverse complement strand
AAGTCCCTACTTTCTGAACATTTTCTGAGTGAAAAAAATTTGAAGTCCATATTTTCCAAACATTTTCTGAGTGAAAAAATGCCCAAGTCCTCACTTTCAAAACTATTTCCGAAATTAAGTACAGATTTTCGAATAATACATTCGGAATTCCAAACTTAAAGCTCGGAATTCTGAGTATAGTCGGAATCTCCTGCTACGGGTTAACAAAGTAACAAAAGCAAATGAGCAACTCGTACTCCACTAAAAACTTGGAGCATGGACCTGGTGCACCAGTAGGGTAAGCTCCTCTGCTTTTCTTGAAACATAAAAAACATAAGAAGTCAAGTCCGGTGTAGACAACCGAGGAAAGGAAAACTATGACCCGTTGAATAAATCAATTTTCATGGTGCAGATGGATACACCATAACGATCCACGAGTTCTTGATGACGACCATAAAACTTCTGTAGTGATGACTTCAATCTTGTAGCAATATAACCCTGTTTCAGAAGCCTATTTGTTAGAGTTCTAGCGCAATGCAAAAAGTCTGCGTAGTTTCGGCAAGCTCTGGCATAACGTACGAGTTGTGATATGAACACTCCATATGCAGGTGCTGAAGGGATGTTGCCACAGATGAAAGGAAAGTTGACAATTCTGAATGAAAAGTCATCACGTTTGTCGTAAAGTTTGGTCAATAGTTTAACTTTACCATCGATGTCTAAGTGTAGGTCAAGATATGAGGCTGACTTCACAGTGTCTGTAGTATCCTTTATCTCAAGTTGTTTTGGGTAGATGCGATGTACCAAATCCCCGAAATTAGGATTATTTAAAGATAATACGTCATCTATCTAGCGGAAACTGAGATTGAAGGATCTAGCCAAACGATAGTTTTTTTCTTTCTGATCAGACAATTTGTTCCCATTGGAATGCCGACCGTTTGTTGAAAAACACGTCCCACACACTGGATAAATATGTTGTCGATTAAAAATTCCAGCATTTTGTAAACATCTTCCTCTGTATATTTGGAAGAAGATTTGGAATTATTTCTTACAAAGTTTGAGGAATCTCTACCAAGAACTAAATATTTGTATCTAGGTGTACCATCTTTTTTGGAAAAACAACGATGTATAATGTTTTTAAGTCTGGATTTTAACTGAGTATGGGGAATAGAAGTATACAGTGTTGAAAAATCATAGGTTTTAATGCTATTATATTCAGAAAATAGTCTTGAACTAATTGTCTCCAAAAGATCTTTTGAATTTTTCAGGATCCACATTGAATTAATACCACTACGGGAGTAACAAGTGTTGTGGTAGGACTGTAGACCCTCTTTGACAGTTGTGAGTATAGAAGTTTAAAGTTTTGAAAGAGGTTTGGTGGTACATTTTGCAGATCCAGCTATGATACGTTGTTTGTATGGAGTGGAGTTTAGGAATCCAGTACATAGACGGTAAATTACAATCATCGTCCTTGGTACAGAGAACAAAAGGGGATGACACAGATTTATGGTTTTCCACAACCTCTTCTTTGGAGAGTGTGGTAGCAGTATACATGAAGGTCTTATCACTGCTATTATTTTCTACGTCTACCTCTGATAATAAACATTGGATGTAAAACGTTTTGCAGACAAAAACAATGTTGTTTTGGGCTTTGTCTGCTGGTACGACAACATATTTGTCATGTATAGTAGACAATGTTTTTGCTACATCGGGGTTTTTGGAAACTGATGTAGCCTTGGCACTCATTGAACTACTTAAACTTTCATTCGTTTCAAAATTAAATACCTCACGGCCTTTAACCACTCTGACATAGAATCAATGTCTTCTTCTTCTCATTTTATCCA
The DNA here is from genome assembly GCA_037379345.1 of Perna viridis. NCBI lineage: Eukaryota > Metazoa > Mollusca > Bivalvia > Mytilida > Mytilidae > Perna > Perna viridis. Next base: position 14,067,614 of record CM074525.1, on the reverse strand, counting down.
TTTTCTTGCATAGTCCTCGACGGCATCCATAAAAACTTTAAAGTTATAATTCCAATTTATGGAGCGTGTTTTACGGTACTTGGGACCTTTAGAAAGGATATTACGCAAAGATTCGTTTTCGATGATGGTTAAATCTCCCGTAACGACGAGAAGGACCATATTTGAATGCAGAGGTTTTGAAAGAACAGTCAGGTGGTTTAGCCTTGAAGTCCTAAGCGCTGGTTTTTCTATGCTATTACGCTGTAGAAAAAGTAGATCCTGAAGCTCTTGGTATTAATGACGCAGTTCGTTCTCTATGCGAATCTTTATTGGACGCCTATGAAGAGGAAATAGATCTACAGATGAGAGATGAACTTACAGAAATAATGATGTTTTTGTTGTCGAAATTCAAGATCGAATTGTTCGATGTTAAACAAATAATGAAGAATGCATGTTACTTTCGGCAAATAGAGATAGTTAAAGTACTTGTAGAAAAAGTAGATCCTGAAGCTCTTGGTATTAATAAAGCAGTTAGATCTTTATACAAACGTTCATGTGACGCCTATGAAGAGGAAATAGATTTTCAGATGAGAAACGAAGTTACAGTTACAGAATTAATGACGTTTTTGCTGTCGAAGTTAGATATCAAATTATTTGATGTTAAACAAGTAATGACTGATGCATGTACATATAGGCAAATGAAAGTTGTTAAAATTCTTACAGAGAAAAATGATCATGTAATTCCCGATTCTAATGTCATCAAAACTGTCTGCCATGAAGGCTGTACCGCTCTCGCTTTTCGGATGTTAGATCACTACGGCATTAATATATTCCAGAGTAAACAAGTGTATGACCAGGTTTTCAGAAATTGCAAAGTTGGGCTTGTTAAAATTGTGTTGAATAAAGTTAATGGCATAAATATAATTAGTGCCATGAATAAAGCGTGTCGTGGAGACAATGTTGATGTAATGAAATATATGTTAGAAAGTTATCCTACGGGTACATTCGACTTGGATAATTATTTCGTTACTGCGTGTAGCTATGGTGCTGTTTCTGTTGTGAAGTGGTTATTAAACTGTACAATTACTGTTTGTTCAGAAAATGCTCTCTGTAAAGCGTGTAAGTATGGAAGGAAAGCCATGGTGGAATGTTTAGTACAAGAACTTTCATTTACAACAGAGAGCATACAAAAAGCAATTGTCGAAGCGATTAAAAGTGACTGTGATGAATGTAAAACGGAGGACATATGTCGTTATTTTCTAGCGATAGACGAGATGGCGGTCGATGTCGACATGTTATTATCTGAAGCTTGTAACAAATGCAGATTTGATATCGTGAATTTCTTAATAAATAATGGCAGTACACTAGACCATGATTCTGCTTTAGAATCTGTTTTTAGAATGCAGTATCAAGGAAATGATGGGGATGACTTTAATTATAAGATTCAATCTACTTTAACAGATTTATTACAAAAGGTGGAATTCGAATCAATTAATATGAAATATGTTATCTCGAAAGTGTGCTCAAAAGGATATCTGACTGTTTTGAAAGACATTTATCACGAGAGTGATACTGAGCACTCATCCTTTGACACGGATGTTGCGGTGGAAGCCGCTTCAGGACATGGACATATTGAAATTATACAGTGGCTCTTGGACACTTTCGGTACCGAGACATTTGACTTACAATCTCTCATTGTCGATGCTTGTGGATACGGCTGGATTCAATTCATCAAAAGCCACAAAGATGTTATGAATGCAAATATACAAGAGTGTATTGGTGAGGCTTGTTCATTTGGTAGAAAAGAAGTTCTAAAGTGGATTCTTGATAAAACTGACTGTCGCAAAATAGACTCAAATATTTTAATGGAAACTTCATATAAGTATGGATGGGACGACATCTTTGAATGGGTAGTTGGGAACAAAAATGGTCAATCTTTCAAAATGGACGAATGTTGCGTCGATGCATGTTTAAATGGACATTTATCGATTGTAAAAAGACTACACGAGTTGTTTGGCAGTAGTTACTTTGATTTAACTGAAATATATAAATTTATTTTAGAAAACAAAACTAACGGAAGTGTTCTGCACTTTCTTTTGTCAACATTTGGGTTGCATAATATGGATTCATCTCGTGTTTTATGAACCGCGTGCAAATTTGGCTGGACTGACGTGGCGAGTTTTATACTAGATACGGAACATTACTTGCAGAGTGATGACATTTCTATCGCCTTAATACAAGCTTGCAAAAATGGAGAAAATGGAATTGTCAAAATCGTTTTTGAGAAGTGCTCAGCGGTTAAACTAGACGTGAAGAGCGCCATGGTTGTATCCTGCAGTAAAGGCTGGGAAGAGATCGTTGGTGTTTTATTGGACAATATTGACCACGAAAGACTTCATATCAAAGAATGTTTAATGGAGGCCTGTGAGCAAGGAGAATCAGAAATAGTTGAAATAATTTTTCAAAAAGCCGACATAGATCTCCTGGATATCCCAAGCTGTTTAGAAAAAGCGATGCTGAATACTCTCAACGAGCAAACAGCTCTTCTCATATTGAAACAACTTGATACAAAAGCGTGTGTATATGATGCAACCAGAATAAAGGCTAAAAACCACTAATTCCACTTTCCATAGGCTTCTATGCTAATTTCACAATATTCAATGGCTTCTCTGGACTTTACCTTAACTTTAACCTGCAGAGGACTATATATCAGCATGATTCTACATATGTCAGCTCACAATCCTCAGAATGGCATGTGGGGTTAGCAGACTTGCAGTGCAGTACTGGTCACCGGACGTGAAGGGTCTATAAATAGCATGGGAAATCCCAGTGTTTTCACAAGATAGGGGTATATTTAAAAATCATTATGGAGATTAGGCTTCACATCACAAGAAGCAAAATGCACCTATAAAATGTTCAGAAATGTTTTTCCTTTCAGAAACTGTTTAAATTTTTTAAATAAGATGAGAACTTTTTTCACAGCACTATGAGGAACAGGGGTAATTTCTGCGTAGGACTATTTTTGCGTACGTTCCAAATGCTCATTGGTTGAATTGGTGGTCTGTAACCTAAAGAGTCACTTTTTGTCTTAGAAAAAATAAATAACTATACAGGTATCTTCCTACACACATACTGAATGCATTTGCAAAGTTTCAGTGAAATGTGACAAGCACTTTTTTAAATATTTGATTTTTAAATATAGGGTAACCAAGTTGTGCGAGCAAAAAAGTGACAATATTCTACCATACTTAAATGCATTAAATATTTGCAAAGAACTTTTTCTGACTTTTCAAATAAAAAATATCAATCACAACTTGTTTTTTAACAATATTAATGAAGAAATAGTTTTAAAAGTAATCATTTTCTGAGAAATTGGTCTATTTTTAAAAAATTATTTCTGACATGCCTCCCCCTTTTTCTTGATCACATGTCAAAAATCCTAAATCTTTAAATTTTCACAAAAGGTGATATATTTGGTTTTAAATTTGTAAATACAGTGTTTTCACATTAAAACATGACCAGTAAAGGGCACCTAAAGCAAAAAAAGTACTCAATAATGGATTTTCCATGTTGCCATAGGGGAATGCTGATATGGCCTTAACCGCAGTAATGAAAGTGAGTTTTTCCTCATTTCTAACCTAATTTTTGCTCAAATCTACACAAAACTTGATTTCAAGTGCTTATTACCACCATATTTAGGTAAATATAGCCCTCAAAGTTTAATATTTGATATTTTTACTAAATTTTCTACACTTTTTACAAGATAGGACATAAAAATCAGCCAAAAAGACCAATTTTCAATAATTTGGACCTATAACTTAAAAAAATGCATATTTTGAAGGATTTTTGCAGTGTATTCCTCTCATGGCAAAGTTAACAAGATCTTCAAGTAGTTTAAAGCTATTTCCAGAAACTTTTCATTTTGCCATGGCTTCAACTTAAGGCTAAAAACCACTAATTCCACTTTCCATAGGCTTCTATGCTAATTTCACAATATTCAATGGCTTCTCTGGACTTTACCTTAACTTTAACCTGCAGAGGACTATATATCAGCATGATTCTACATATGTCAGCTCACAATCCTCAGAATGGCATGTGGGGTTAGCAGACTTGCAGTGCAGTACTGGTCACCGGACGTGAAGGGTCTATAAATAGCATGGGAAATCCCAGTGTTTTCACAAGATAGGGGTATATTTAAAAATCATTATGGAGATTAGGCTTCACATCACAAGAAGCAAAATGCACCTATAAAATGTACAGAAATGTTTTTCCTTTCAGAAACTGTTTAAATTTTTTAAATAAGATGAGAACTTTTTTCACAGCACTATGAGGAACAGGGGTAATTTCTGCGTAGGACTATTTTTGCGTACGTTCCAAATGCTCATTGGTTGAATTGGTGGTCTGTAACCTAAAACAAACGGCTACGGAATACTCGTGGAAGTCAGTTCTGTCGCATTTAAAGGAAACGAACCTTTACTGACATAAATGAAGCGCTAATAAAGAAATATAATTTTGTTCCATTTGTTTGTTTTTGTGTTGGTGTGTTTTTATAACTTTTTTTCATGGTTTGTATATGCTCGGCACTGATTCTTTCCGTGGTTCTCCCGTCCTGCCATTAGGTGTTGCTACTTAGTTGTTTTAAATGGTACATTTCGTGTATTTTATAACTCATAAATTATGATGCATATAAAAATTCAAATGAATTCTGTAATGATTTCTACTAACCCATCGCTGTGATCATGTCGTTGGAGAATTACCTGGCAGTACGAAACCTGTGTCCTGGTACCCCCACGTTCCATTGTTATATTGTATATAATAGCTTTCATTCTCGCTTTATTCCTGTTTTTTTTTAATTCTAACATCGTTATAAGAATACAACCTATAACATCACTTAAACTAAACTAATATCCATTAACACATTACCTTTTCTTTGGATTGTTCAAACTACGAAAGCCCATGTACCTGGCATCCCCCTCGATTTTATTGTAATGTTATACTAGCATTCATCCTTGCTTCTTACACTATAATAGGAATATCACCTAAATTATCACTTTCATTACAAAGATACTTAGAAAGTTAAGTCTCTTTGAGTTGCAACTTAACATAATCCAATTTGTATTTAAACTCTACATTATAATTTGACACTATTATATATATAATTTCATTCAATCTTGCTATATTCTGGTTGTGGAAATGCTATCATTGTTTTAAGAACATTACATGAATATTACTTATACTAAACTAATGTGCATTAAAACGTACCCCATAAACATTTTGTTGAATAATTCAAAACACAACAGATCGTGTCCACGGCACATCCACCCTTTTAAGACCATTGTAATGTATAGATAGCATACATAATTGCCTTGTTCTTGTCGGTTTACAGTTCTAACGTGATGACTTTTCATTCAGAATTGTCAACTTTCCTTTCATCTGTGGCAACATCCCTTCGGCTCCTGCGTATGGAGTATTCATATCACAACTCATACGTTATGTCAAAGCTTGCCGAAACTACGCAGACTTTTTTATCGCGCTAGAACACTAACAAATAGGCTTCTGGAACAGAGTTATGTTGCTACAAGATTGAAGTCATCACTACAGAAGTTTTATGGTCGTCGTCATGAACTCGTGGATCGTTATGATGTATTCATCAGTACCATGAAAACTGATTTATTCAACGGGTCATAGTTTACCTTTCCTCGTTTGTCTACCCCGGACTTGACTTTTTATGAGCAACTCGGCGAGTCTTTCTAGAAAAGCAGAGGACGCTTACCCTACCGGTGCACCTGGTCCATGCTCCCAGTGTTTAGTGGAGTCCGAGTTGCTCATTCACTTTTTTTTACTTTGTATGTATGATTTTAGTTACTTTATGTTCTTTGTTGTGTATGTCTGTTTTCCATATCTGGTCTTTGCCCCTGGATAACATTCTTTTGATTACCGCTATAACCTTGATTCCCTTGATTACTCTAACATTGTATCAAGAACACCTCGTGAAATTTTACCAACTGTGAAAGTACTTTAATTTGTGGGGTACCAATTTTCGTGGTTTTCGTGGATAGACCAAACCACAAAATTTTGTTCCCAACGAATTAGAGATTCCCATTGATGTGTACACTGAAAACATTCAAACCACGAATTCAAGAATTCACGAACTTGTGTTTTTCCTGATCAACGAAAATTGGTATCCACGAATTAAAGTACTTTCACAGTGTTGTAAACAAAGATATAAAAGGTTATTTCTCTTAAAACTTAACAAGATCATTTTTGTAATCAAATTTAAAGTTATAATTTGACATTTTTAATAGATAGAAATGAAATGAAACACAAACCGGACAATGTTTATTTTTGTAATAGTGTTTTTATTTTTTGTTAATAGGAGTTTAAGTGTGTAGTTGAGTGAAAGATGTAATACTGTTGTGAACAGACTTATCTGTACGGGGGCGATTGTAATATTTGTTTTGGGCCGATTTAGAAAATCACATTTTTACGTATTTATTGCAATTGTTTTCAATTTCATACATAATAATACTCAAATACAAAGTCATCAGGAAAACATGTAAATACCACATGATTTGCATTTAGATATTGTGCTTGCTTATCATGTATATTCCAAATACAGGTTTTTCATGTTTGTCCTAAACATATGGGAAAAAATATGTTGCAGGTGTTTTACAACACATATGAAAATATATGTTAAAATTGCTTCTGTAAATTAAATGTTATTATAATGTCAGAGTTATATATAAATCGATTTATTTTGCATTAATTTGGTTAAATTAGTGATTTAACACTTGTAAACCATTTGTACTTTTTTGCATAATTGTATTAACCATAAGTGTACAGTTTTTTTTTTTTTAAATTGTTCCTGTACCCTTGGTATATTTATTGATATGTATTCCAAATCTACACCATCTTTGAACTGGTCAACATGAATTTATGTTCTATGTTGTGAAAAAAAAAAGTTAGCCAATTCTTTATTTGTATTTAAACAGAGGTAGATTGTCAAATAGTGAACATTTGTGTGGATTATTGTTCTTCTGTAGAATTTGCTATTTTCTTCTATTCAAAATGAAATTAAGACACAAATGTCTCGAATCCACCGGTCTGGTAAAACTTCCAAAGACCAAATATGGAAAACAGAAATACACAACAAATAACAAATGCTATGCAGCCAACTCTACTAGTAACGTTAACAATTGTTTCCTGTATGACATCATAGCTTTTTATCGCACTTCTGTTGACACAACATAAATGCAGCTATCCCTGAGCCAAGATGGTTTTGTTGCATGTTCAAAAAATCTGAATAAACCAATGTTATTTCTATAAATAAACCAATGTTATATCTATAAATAACAAACGATTTGATAATTATCAAGAACTGAAGAACAGTAAATGTTCAACCATTTGATTTTTATGTGTGGTGCAATAAACATGCAATTCAAACTAGTACTGTACACCTGCAAGTTAAAGGAAACATAGATAGACAACTACACTATATTCTGACATTACTAAAGAAACAGCTACAAGACCTACTTTCAGTGCACATGACACAAGTAAAAAATAATCCAGGACTAAGGCAAGAGTCAAGAAACAGAATAAATTCAATACAAGTTACTTTGATGATTACATCGTTTCATAGATTTGTAAGAGTTGTGCCCCTTACCGTAGGTTTACCTCCTTAAAACGTATTACAAATTTGCAGCATAAAGTATTTCAATTTGGTTCAGGTAGTACATCATAAATTACACTAGGGGAAACTATTGCATCCTACACTCTTCGCTCACCTGAAATACAATTCTGAAAATAAAATGTGTCATGGAGCACAGCTATTTAAGCTAGCAGAGGCAAAACCTCAAACAGATATGAAAAATATGGACTGAATACAGCAACCAAGAATGAGTTATAGTCTCATGCAATAAAGGTAACTGCAAAATTTCCTCTTTTTTAATAAATTAAATTCCATAAATCTAAATTGTTATATCATAAATTTTCAAAAATTAAAAGAGCTTTCAACAATATAAATAAACATTTTACCAATGTTTTATGTTTGCAATGAAATTGCTGCACAGGTTTTTGAGCTATAGTGCAAAAAAACAAAAAACCTACCCATTTCTGTACAATTAAAGTCCCATAACTAAAAAAAATCCCAAAAAATCGAAAATTCATAAAAATTCATAAAATTGAAGTTCCACAAACATTTGTGGCAGGTTTTTTAGTCATTGTGTAAAGTGTGAACTACAGACCGCAAAGGGACAAACACTGTTATACCATAACACATTCAGTCTTAAAACATTGGCCTTTAAAAATGATTTCACATGATTGACAGATCAGCATTTCTTTAGATGTCTTACAAATATTCATGAAGGTAAAAACGATAGTAAAAACCTAGGGCATACAAAAGACATGAAGTCAACATAAAACAATTTTATTTTTGTTCTGATGCAGCAATAAACTTGAAACCATTAGCAATAGCTTTCTGGATGAGTTTTCTACTCTCCATAAAGAAGGTAGAAAACTGAATGTTTGGGTATTTCTCAACCATGTCTTCTACTCCCTTCTCTGTTACTGAATCGCATCTTAAATTTAAAAAATAAAACATAATATCATGAAATACAAATAAAGGTAAAACCTATATTTTATATGCTTGTCTTAACTTGTCTTAAGTAAGTAACTTGCTCCGGAGGAATTCTGTGTCACGTTTTTTTTTTTTTTTTTTATATTCTTATTATTCTTATGTCCTGCTTGGTTACATACAGCTTTAGGCTGTTCCAAAATTAATTGTGTGTGTGTGGAAGGGGGGGTTGTTTAGTCAGGAGTAACTACTGATAGATATATGATGAGTAGTGCACATACCAAGTGTCATGCAAGTTATATTTTGTAGTCATTTAGCTCTGTGATAATTCCTATGTTTTCCATTGAAACATACTAAGCAATGCCATCATATTTCAATTTGGTGTCTAAGAGGTTATAACAAAAAACAACACCCCAACAAAAAATTTAATTTTTTTCACAAAACAATTTAAATTTTATCCGAGTACTGAACTATTACATTTAATATTTTTGCCACCCCTATTATATCATGAAATCATTGAACACCATGCTATTGCTGAATTATGATATTGATATATCATAATCACAAACATGATTCCAAAAATAAACATGATTTCTGATACAAATGTACTGATTAATCATGATCATAATCATGAGTAAGAAACAGATGTCAATCCTATCACGATAGTTACCTAATCAGACCAAGATATTTGAGAGCAGGACAGTTTTCTGTTATATCCCAGATGCCTTTATCTGTGACATCTTTACACCAACCAAGATCCAGTTTCTCTATATTTCTGCCATGGGCAGCTATTCCTCTTAACCCTGTAATAAACACAGTACAAAAACTGGTACACAACAATACAAGACAATAGAAATACATGTACTGTATCTCTCAACAATTTCTCAACAAATCATTTCTCAGAAGTTTTTCAATCATAGAGTGCAGAGTAGTCCAAAATCAATAAAATAAACAGGATGTTGATATGAGACAGTGATTTAAATTGCTTACAACATAACGAGAATAGGTGTATATGTCAGTGACACAACCCCACCAGACGAAAATGTCAGCACAAGGCTACCAGCCTCACACCACAGGACAGGCTGCGGCTGGGCCCAAACGACTAGGAAACCCACACACCACAGGGCAGGCTGCGGCTGGACCAAATCGACTAGGAAACCCTCACACCACAGGACAGGTGCGGCTGGGCCCAAATGACTAGGAAACCCACACACCACAGGGCAGGCTGCGGCTGGACCAAATCGACTAGGAAACCCTCACACCACAGGACAGGCTGTGACGACTAGGAAACCCTCACACCGCAGGACAGGCTGCGGCTGGCCCCAAACATTATTCACAGGTACAGCGAAGGAGTTGCCCCTATTTACTCAAGTAACATAAAAAAAAAAAAAACTAAGTTGAAAACAAAACAAGACATACAGGGGCCAGAAATTCCTGACGGGACAGGCGCAAATGTATGCCCCATCTATATGAAACCTCATATAAAATTTTAATTAATTCGTCCATTGGAAGTAAAGGTATTTGTGATGAAATAAGGACAGACAGAATAACATATGGATGTTAGGATTACCAGAATGACAGATAACGGACAGATGAATAGATGGAAAGAATGACAGATGGACAGACAGACAAATGGATGGAAAGAATGACAGATGGACAAATGGAGTGACAAATGGATGGTTGGAAGAGTGGACAAATGAATGGTTGGGGAGACAGAGTTGGGGTACAAATGTACAAACATACCTTCATCACTAATACTACAACTGACACAAAACAACTTCTTTAATCTCTGTCCATATCGCATCATCTCTTGCATGCATCGATCATCAACAGTCAGGTTCAGAGAAACGTTTAGACACTCCAGTTTATCACACTGTCTTGTAAGCTGAGAAACAACAGCAGCAGTTATACTTCCCCCAGGTAAATTTGATATGTCAAGGTACTCCAAATTCTTCATCTGAAATTAGAGAAAAAATAATCAGTTCCGCTAATGTGTATGATAGACCAGCATCTCTTTTTTGGTATTTGAAGACATACATTTTGTATATTAATTTTAAAAGCATATAAATTTAATATCTTGATCAATACAAATTGCTCAATTACTTTTGTTACTTTGTATGTATCATTTTAGTTAGTTTATTTGTTTTTGTCTGTTTTCCATGTCTGGTCTTTGTCACTCGATTGCATTCTTTTGATTTTTGCTAGAATCTTGGTTCCCTTGATTACTCTATTAAACTTGTATTTAAAATGAGGAGGATATGATGGAATGACAGACAATATATGAAGGGTAAAACTCTGAAGACAAATACATTTGTAATACATTAAAAAAAAAATTAATTTCATTGATATCCAACAACGTTGATATTTTGCCAATTTAGCTGCCATTTTGAAAAAAAATCTGTAGATTATAAAAATGAAATCTTAATTTAGTAATACTTTTTCATTCTAATTGGTTTTGTTATCTTTATCTCTCATTTATACAACAATTATGTATAATCATACACAATATGTAATATTCTGTAAAATTTCATTAAATTCCATTCAGCGGTGTAGGAGAAGTAATTGATAAGACATAGGTATAATGACAAACTGATTTGGATCAAAAGCTGAAATAGGAGTGCAGGATGAAAATTAATCATAAAGAATCTTCTGAAAGTTTTATTTAATTCCATTAAGTGATGTAGAAAGAATTAGAGATTAAAGATGGATACCCCTCTGTACAATGGTAGGAAGTATGGATAGAAGATAGGACATCCGTATCAATATATACCACACTCTATGAAAGTGAGGGGTACAAAAATGTGACATTTCTGCTTACCCTACCGGTGCACCTGGTCCAAGCTCCCAGTTTTTACTGGAGTTGGAGTTGCTCATTTGCTTTTGTTACTTAGTATGTGTGATTTTATGTTCTTTGTTGTGTATGTCTGTTTTCCATGTCTGGTCTTTGTCCCTTACATTCTTTTGATTACTGCTATATCCTTGGTTCCCTTGATTACTCTTTCTAAACAAATTTTGTCTAGATGCATTGGAAGGAGTAGAATATCAAAGCAACAATTTAGGAATTAAGTTGACAAAGCAAAGCCTGGAAAACCTGAAGGAGCAATGTGTGAGAAGAAAGAGTAACATATAAGAACTGAAAAGTGTGCAAGAAAAGCACAAACCACAACCCCCCAAATAATAGGGGAGATAAACAAATTGTAGGTCAGCAGTTTCTGTTTCTTGAAAGTGCCAAATAATGGGGGAGATAAACAAATTGTAGGTCAGCATTTTCTGTTTCTTGCAAGTGCCATCTTTTACAAATGTATGAAACCCAACATCAATAGAAAGTTCTTTTACAGGTTTGAACATATTAACAGTACTTAAAAGTTTCAATCCTGAACAGGTTAAAGGTTGGATTAGCTCCCTTTGCATGTCAACAAAAAAATAACTGTACATCAGGAAGCTAGGATCATCAAGATGTGTAAATCTTGATCAAAATACACTGAAAAGTAGAATAGCATTCAAATTTAAAAGATGTATCAGCTAGATTATTATTCCTGACTTCCTTCCATGTGTTTGTCTCGCAAATTTACATTTCAAGACCGTAGCAAAGGATTAGACAGTAAAGAAAAACTGAAAAGAGATGAGAAAAAAGGGGGAAGGAGTCAAACTGAAAATAGATCTAGAAAAAAATAGAGAATCATTGCAATGTAATATTGATTTGAAAAATTAGAAATATGATGAATAGCAAAAGAAAATACATCCATAATAAAAGTAAAACTTTCTCCTTGGGAAGCAGTTATTTGCTTTGATATTAACATGGGAAACGATAAATATAAACTTGTTCCTTTGCAATATCTAATTTCAACAACGTTCAGTGTTGAATAAGATAACCTAAACCTACATCTTGCATAACGTCTATATCCCTATTACAATAGTATACACCTGAAGTCCTAATAAAAATCATCTACACAAATCTAACCTATGACCTTTGAATCATCGAAAGAGTAATCAAGGGAACCAAGATTCAAACGAAATCAAAAGGATGTAATCCAGGGACAAAGACCAGACATGGGAAACAGACATACACAACAAAGAACATGCAATAATCAAAATAATATGTACAAAGAAACAAAAGTAAATGAGCAACTCAGACTCAACTAAAAACTGGTAGCATGGATCAGTTGCAGTGGTAGGGTAAGTGTCCTCTGATTTCTAGAGACACCTGCCGTATTGCTCCTAAAAGTCAAGTCCTGGGTAGATGAAAAGAGGAAAGGAAAAATATGACATATTAAACAAAGCAGTTATTATGATGCAGATGGACACACCGTAATGATCCATGAATTCATAATGACAACCATAAAACTTCTGTAGTGATTACCTCAATCTTGTAACAACATAAACCCTGTTCCTGAAGCCTAGTTGAAAGAAGTCTAGTGCAGTACAAAAAGTCAATGAATTCATTCAAGAATGTATAAAATCATTTGACAGAAAAGAAATTAAAATTTCCTGCACTTATACAGATTTGTGGAGATCTACTTGACAAGAAAAGTAGATATGGTCATGTGCAGTGCGGTAGTGGAGATTTCTAAGTCTCAACAATCAAGTCATGTGATCAGGACTCTCATACATTGTTTGAGTTAATATTGTAAGTTCATCAGTTGTTATGCATCTTGAAAGAAAACTAATGGATGTCATGTCACCTGATCAGTCCAAACACATAGTGTTGACAATAACAAGTCTATTTACATTTGACTGCCAAACTAATAAGCTCTAATTTCAATACATGGAGGCACCTCTAAAATACTGACCCTATAAACAGAACAGATCCCTGTGTCTGTTATGTTACAATTAGCTAATGATAAGGTCAGAAGATCTGGGCAATGCTCTGCTAACATCTTCACAGAAGTGTCTGTAACCTACAATAAAAAAATAAAACATATGAGCTTATAAATGAAATCTGGAAAATGCTTGGCTAACATCAAAACAGAGGTGTCTGTAACCTGAAGTATAAGCTTATACATGAAATCTGGACAATGCTTGGCTAACATCAAAACAGAGGTGTCTGTAACCTGAAGTATAAGCTTATAGAGGAGATCTGGGGTATGCTTGGCTAACATCTTCACAGACATAAAGCTATATTTTAATGTTCCAGAATGAATTTCCACAGGTTGAAAGCTCTGTGCAAACTTTGTTTCAGTCATATGACCTTTAGCCTTTCTGATATGATACCAAAATGCATAGTAAGAATATATTATGATGCTTCTGAATGACCTTTACTACTAACACTACTTTCAATCTACATGTAAAACCTACAACCTAAACTTCTATTGATTCAGAACAATAATATTTTGAAGGCTATGGTAGCCCAAGACTTACTAGACATGACCTTTGACCTTACCTCATTACAATGATCTAGTACACATTCTTTTGAAGATCATGGCATTCAAAGACTACCTTGTTTTGGATTATGACCTTTGTCCTTACCTTATCGCAAATGTTCTGAATGTTATAGCAACCCTAGAATAACATATCCTGACCTTTGACTATACTTTATTACAATGATCCAGTATTTTTTTAAGGTTATAGTAGTATTAAACTAACATATCCCGGCTTTTAATCTGTGATCTTCGGTCTCACTTTATTACAATGATCCAGTGTAATATCATAATGGTTATACATGTAGCAGTCCTAGATGAACCTTTCTTAACCTTTGACCTGCAACCTTTGGCCTTACCTTATTACAATGATCCAGTATGATATTTTGAAGGTTATGGCAGCTCTGGGCTATCTTTCCAATGCCAATGTCTGTCATTTGACTGCATCTACTGAGTACCAGCTCTCTAAGTTGAGGACAACCTTCACTTACCTAGAATAGAAAGAATATTTATATAAGGAAAGATTCTTGTTCATGCCTCTTCAAACTCGGACTAAAGTAAGAGATCACTAAAAGTTTTATTATCATTCCATGGGTAAGCGAATGATAATTATTCAATATACAATCATAACAGGATTTTTAAAAAATTTGTTCTTGAAATTGCCGAAGTTTCCATCTATTTTGAAGGAAAAATTTGACAGTAAATTGTACGGTATGTTTGTCTTGGCAATTGTTTAAGAATATCAGTCAATTGAAATCTTAGTGAAACAGTTATTTTCCAACCCTTATTTTTGCCCAGTATTTTAGCCCAGTAAGCAGTAAATTTCCAAATTACAACTTAGTATCAGGATTTTGTCATTTTGTTTATTAATTAAGTTTACATATCTCTGATCATTTGAATACATTTTGTACATGTATATCAGTAGATACTGTTATTTACTGTGAAAGTACTATTTTAGCCAAAACCCTCCAATAAATCTTTAATTCTATGTGAGAGATTCTAATTTTTTTATGGATTTTGTGGGAGTCTCCCCCTAATGTGGGAGGGTTAACAGGTTTGCCCCTTCCTTAAAACAGTAGGAAAATGATCTCCATGAAATCACAGGACGATATGGTAACATACATTACTTGTCCACTGGTCACTGATTCTGTAACAACCATCTAAATACAGGCATTGTAGGCTTCTACATGAGTTACCAACCATCATCAAAACATCATTCTCTACCGAAAAACATCTGTAAAAATGGAAATAATTGTGAGTCATTCACCATCGAAAAAAAAACAGCTGTAACACAGGAAATAGCGGTGACTTGTTCTTCACCAAAAAACATCTATAACATAAGAAATAATAGCACATTGTTCACTACAGAAAAAACATCTGTAAAAAAGGAAATAATGGCAAATTTCATTGGAACTCTAGGTAAGTCACAGTTGCAGATAAAAATCTCACTGGGGCTTGTTACATTTGTCCAACAAATTGATTGATTGATTATTAGGGTTTAATGCCCAAGCAGCAATATTTCAGCTATATTCAGGCGGTGAACATGAAACGAATGATAAATGAACATGAAATTACAATGATGATGATGAAATGAAAACAGGGATGGGGCACAAGGACAATAGAATCAATTATCTTTGATTGCCACTAGAAAAGGGAGGGATGGGTAGGGTCCGGCAATTTAGCCTCCTATGGCGGAGCACAAAGGTTCCTACTCCTATCGAATATCACAGCAGGGTTCTTTAACATGCGAGGAACGTGGCATCTTTCCCAACACGGTGCACCAGTATGGTTTGCGGTCAAGTTTTCCTCATCATAGCCTGACAACATACATTTGTACCAATAAAAATGACAAATTTCTATACCCAAATGATAAAGGTAAATTGCAGAAGATTTTGCATTGTAATACAGCATTTCTATGGCAAGCCAAAGTGGACAAAAATGCCTATTTATAAATATTAATAAATAATTATAAATATTTATAATTGAATTATAAATATTTATAAATCCAAGACAATTACAAATATTTATAATTCATTTATAAATAGGCATTTTTGTCCACTTCGATTGAATTATAAATATTTATAATTCATTTATTAATATTTATAATTGCCAAATTTATAAATATTTATAATTGAATCATAAATATTAATAAATGATTTATAAATATTTATAATTGAACTATATATATTTATGAATGGATTACAAATATTTATAATTACTTCAGGGAAGAGGGCACTTTAACACATAGCATGCTTTTTTTTTCAAAAAAAAGGGACATTGATTTTGTATGTTTGTGTTAAGTCAGTAATTTGTATTCTTATTGCTTACCTGCCAACTTTTGAAAATGAAGGTTGCAAACTGAGTAAATTTAACTGCATGATTAATATATGCATGACACCCTTATTGTATTGAAAGACCTTTCTCTGATGACCAAGTGCTTTCAGAAATTTAACACATATATATAGAGGTGATTAAGCTGAAATTGTATTAAAGTAGCCTTCAGATCCCCTATGAAAGAGTTAGAAAATCAGTTTTAATTTGACCAATAGTTTTTTTTTTATTTCAATTTGATAAAGTGTTGTGTTGACAAGATTAATCATTGTGCATGTAGTGAGACAGCAAGTCAACTAATGGAGGTGATAAGGGCAAGTGATTCTTTGCATTTATGACAAGTTGCATGAAATGTTACAAATATTCAATATTGCTCTAATTAAATATCAGAATCTGTACTACATTGTAAGTAAAGGACATATTATTTCCTATAATTATTACAATTACAACTTATGGAAAGTGTCCTTTACTGTTGAAGATATAGAAAATTATTAAAATATTGAAATTACAAGGGAGGTACAATGTAACTGACATCTTGAATAAACAAACATGTGCAACATGCAATTGTTTACACCGGTAGTTCTACAATTTGAACCTGTTAACTTGGAAATATTTGTAAAATTAGTTGTGCAGTAGAAATTAGTTATTAAGCAATGATTGGCAGTCCATAAAATTGTTAAAGATCCAATCGGGATTCATTTTCTACTTGTCAATCATTATCGGATAACCCTGGTCAGCAGAGTGATCACCGATAATTACCTGAGGTTTACCTGAGGGTTAATTACGACAGGATGTATTTAATGAAGGTGACACTTCTTAATTGGCTTGGGGTAATTTATTAACAAGAGTGGCAATCTTAAAGGGTCATACAGATAATTGTAAATGGGCACTAAAGGGGTACTCAATAGGGGCAGCAAGGCCCGGGCGTGATAGGGGCGGGGTGCTGCACCCCTCCATTTTGCCCTAGCTAGGGCACTGATATGTCCCTGATTAATGTAAAAGAGTGTAAAGGGACTTCTATTTTTGATGATTCTTAAAAGCTAGGGAGTTTCTTTTTTAATTAAATCTCTGGCATGCTATTTGGATTCTCTGGAAAACATGCTTGCATGAAAATAGAAAAAAAAAATATGTGCTTTATTCATATGCAATGTACATGTACATTTAAGTTTTATTTAATGTCTTTACGAAGTGCTGTAAATATCAGATGATTCTGAAATATCTTATGTCAGATGCAAATACTACCATACTTTAAAAAAATATACCATTAAAATGGTCCTCATTTACTCACACAAAAGTGACTAAAGCTTTCAAAATCCTGGAAAAAACCCTGGACTTTGGTGAAATTGAATACGATACAAACATATCACTGACTTCTTGAGTTATATCCCTTACCCTAGGTCTACCTCCTTTGAGACTAGTTCTCATTAGAAACAAATTGTTATGACATAAATCATTGAACTTTCCATGTTTATATTTTTTTTTTACTTTTTCAGGAATGTTAGTTTTCAGATAAATTACACTACATATACATGTTTATATGATACACAGCATCATGCATGCCAAAATAATCATTCTCACCTTGTAAGCTTAAGTTTCTGAAGATGCTTGCACTTCACACAAACCAAACTGATTCCATAAGTTGTCAACAGTTTGGTATCCTCAAGATTTATACTAGTCACCCTATCACTGAAAGACGTCAACTGAGACAGCACATTATCCTGAGCTTTATGCTGATGACTAAGATCAACAGTTCGCCAAAGATCAGGGTCACGACATAAAGTATGCCACATTTTACAGACTAAACTCGCTTGGCAAAGCAGTTCGTACATAGATAAACTTTTGAAAATTTGAATTAAAATGTTTGACGGCAAGTTGTTTATGTGTTGAGGAAATTCTGAGTTCACTGATTCACCTAACACCATGTTCGAGCATGTACTGTCAGAACATGGCATCACATTCTCAACTTTTCCCGTGTCAACCACCATTTCATGTTTTAGTGGATCAGTCTGGGTTGCAGAGTCAGACATGCTTCTAAAATTAAACACATACTGGACAGACTCTCGCCTTTTACAACCATCCCCAAGTAAAACTGTGTGAGTCATATTTGACCTTGAACCTGTACCACCAAAGGTCAAAGTCATTTCAGTATGTCGATTAGGTTGAACTCTAAAAGTTGATCCAGACTTCCCTGACGATGGCTGTTGATTACATGTAGGTTCAGCTAGAGCATCTGAGCTTTCATTGTCTGAAGAATCTGAGTTTAAATTTTCTACTGGAATTATCTCCCCTGTATCTTCAACAACAATGTGAGGTGGTTCTCTATGCAGACAAGATTCAGAACTATAAGAACAACTTGGCCTATTATCACTGTCAGAATCTCGATTTTCATGCGGACAACTTGGCACAGATATTGTTGAAATATTTTGAGCATTCACCCAGTCAACCAAAATGTCAGTAGCACTACTGCATAGGTCACCACCACTAGAACATGAACTTGACCTTGAATTTTCATCAACTTCCTGTATATCTCCATGGATATTTATTCCCTGAGCTTCGTCAACTCCATTCATTGGAGAATTTCGTTCTAAAGTATGGTCAACAACTGCATTTTCATTAGCATTCCCAGCCAAATCATTTTCTGGTTGACCTTCTGTTTGATTGTCATCTCCTCCATCTCCTTCATCATCTTCTCCATCATCTCCTCCATTTAAATCTTGACTCACATTTCCCTCAGTATCTAAATCATAAGGAATTTTGTCCTTCTCGGTACATCTTCTTTTACATGGCTGAGAAGATTCTGATTCCATTTAACTGAAAAAAAAAGCGAAGAACTTCAGTTACAGACTGAAACACTTATATTATGCAGGGAATAGACAGTGATTAATTTTTTTTAAAAAGGGAAATACATTGTACTTACTAAATGATAGTTAAAATTAACTAACACCTGAGATTCATATGATATGGTCCATTTATTTACACAGTTTAATTCACCTACTGTGTATAGGTGGCTATTGTCCATCTTTTGACCAGCATGTCAATGTTTACCTTTAGTAGGACTAGGAAACATCTCAAAACAATATCTCAACTTAGTTTATTCTGGCATTCTCTACAGAATTGATAAAAAGTAAACAGCAAAAGTTGGATCAGTTTTTGATATAGTTTTACATGGAATTGGTGTAACTTTTTTTTATATTTAGGGTATGATATGCCTTAAAATATGATACACAAGTTTGTCTGTAGTCAGAGTGAAGTAATAAACATGAGATCATTTGGGCTCGATTAGAAATTAAAGAGTAATTAAAAGAATGTAATCCAGGGACAAAGACCAGACATGGAAAACTGACATACACAACGAAGAACATAAAGTAACTAAAATCATACATACAAAGTAACAAAAGCAAATGAGCAACTCCGACTCCACTAAAAACTGGGAGCATGGACCAGATGCACCGGTAGGGTAAGCATTCTCTGCTTTTCAAGAAACACCCGCCGAGTTGCTCATAAAAAGTCAAGTCAAGACACCAGAACTCTTTATATCTGTGCATTCTATAATACCAAAACATCTGATGACAGAAGTTTACAAATATTCGATAAATCTGTCAGAAGAGCCGCACAAATTATATATGCAGCTCTGCTTATTGGTGGTGATTTTAACCCGCCTGGGTAGGACTGGAACAGCAGTACATTAGATGATACTGGCTTAGTACGACTCACTAATCAACCTACTAGAAAAGAAAATACACTTGATCTTATGATTACAAACCTACCTAACCAAGCACCTTGTACTGAAATATTACCTGGTGTGTCAGACCATGACATCGTCTTTATAGAATTTAATGCCACACCATTAAGGCTAAAGCTAACACCTCGAAATAAACAAATAAATAGTAAAGCAAAATGTGAAGACATGAAAACAGAAATACAGCATTTACAACAAACAACATGTATAACAAATGTAAAATTGATACCCTAGCAGTTGAAGATTTAAGGTGGTAGACCTGGGGTAAGGGACATCACTCTTGAAATCAGGGATACATGTATGTTTGTATCATATTCAATTTCACCAAAGCCTATCAAGCTTTCACTTGAAACAGAATGAAATAAATTCAAGTTACTCGGATGCTTACATGGGATTGATGTAAAATGCTGAATATAGACGTTTCAATGGTTTTTAAGAGTTGTATCCCTTACCTTAGGTCTACCTCCTTAAAACACAATTAAATCAGACAACAGCAAAATATATTCCACAAAAAAAGCTTACAAAGAAACACACTCCCCTGGATAACACCTGAAATACGACAACACATGAAAACACAAGACTGCCTATACAAGAAAATGAAAAAATCTGGTAGAAACGAACTAATAGAGTGGTACAGAAAATATAAACATTACATGCAAAAACTGTTAAGCCAGTCTTATTGGCATTATATAGAAGATTCAGTCACCGCAAAACAAGAAGAAAAGAGGTTTCTCTGCTATGAAAAGATTTTTGTAAGAAAACGAATTACATGTTCATATATGTGGGAGTTGGACCATTAAACAAATGGTCAGCTTATTCTAGATGATAAACAAAAATCTGATGTATTAAATAGCCAATTTCATTCTACATTCTCAACACCAAGTAATATTCCAGAATCTGAATTCAGTGATCAAAACTAAATGTTGAAAAAACTTATCCTGTTATGGATGATATAAAAATTACAGTTCAAGATTACCAAGCTCTTACAGAATCTAAACCCATCAAAAGCCTGCAGACCTGACCAGATCAAACCTCCTATTATCAAAGATCTAGCCACTGATATATCACCAATACTTTGTCTAATTTATCAAAAATCTTTAAAACTGGTGAAGTACCAACTGACTGGAAAACAGCATGCCTCACCAATTTACAAGGTCTAAATATAATCCTGAAAATTATAGACCAATACCCTTGATATGCACTTGCTGCAAT
The DNA here is from genome assembly GCA_037379345.1 of Perna viridis. Classification (NCBI taxonomy): domain Eukaryota; kingdom Metazoa; phylum Mollusca; class Bivalvia; order Mytilida; family Mytilidae; genus Perna; species Perna viridis. The sequence continues at coordinate 14,046,424 of CM074525.1, read as the reverse complement.
ATCTTTGGGCATGTTGTAGTTACAGGTAATGCCATCATGGACCGTGCAGATGAAAACAATATCTTATATTCACTTCAACATAGCTTTCTGTGACAAAGATCTTGTGAAACACAACTTTTAGAATTTATTGATGATGTACCGTTAACTAAAAACCTTGAAAATTCTTTTCAGACTGATGTATTAATCATGGATTTCAGTAGAGCATTTGATAAAGTCAGTCACAATTTACTCACTCTCAAACTTAAAAAACATGGTTTACAAGGCAAACCTAATAGATACATAGCTTCTTATGGTATACAAGACAAAACTAATAAATGGATACATAGCTTCCTATCTAATTGTACCCAAGCAGTTGTACTTGAAAGTGTGACATCTGGCTGTGATGACATTCAGTCAGGGGTACCCCAAGGTTCTGTACAGGGACCCAGTCTGTTTTTATTTTATATTAATGATATGCCAGTAGGCCTAACTTCCACAATACCTTAATTTGCCAATTACACCATCGCCTATAGATATCTAGCAGTTAAATCTAACGACGACTGCAAACCACTTCAAACTGACAATTAAACTAGGAGAATGCATGGGAGCAAAAATGCCACATTGCATTCCACTCTGACAAATGTAATGTCCTTCCGATTTCTAGTAACAAAAACCCTATCAAATATACCAACACATTACATGGCCATACACTAGAACATGTTGATAAAGCTAAATATCCTGGCATTAGGATCTAATCTGACGTTAAATGGCACAGTCATGTGAGCAACATATGCAATAAAGCCACCAATACATTAAGCTTGCTAAAATAAAAATAAAATTGGCACATCAGTTCCACCAAGGTAAAGAAGCAGGCATATAAATCGCTAGTCAGGTCATCACTGGAATATGCCTGCTCTATTTGGGATCCATACACTGTAGATGACATAAACAAAATAGAAATGATTCAAAGGCATGCTGCTAGGTTTGTGACAAACAGGTACCACAATACATCTAGTGTCTCCAACATGACAACAGACAGTCCCGAAACATACACTCATTACCTTTCCAAATTCCTCAGTGTTGGTAACAAGTCAGAGAACAATCTTTCTTTCCAAGAACCAGCAAACATTGTTCATAGGCATACGAAGCAAAAACTTATTGGTAATGTTTGACTTATGGAAATGCAATTTCTATTCTGAAGAAGATTGAAAATAAGAAAACAGGTAAAATATGTAAAAAAAAAAAACATGTTATGTAAAAATTATTGGTACAGCATAATGTACCTGGAAAAATTATTGGTACAGTCAGTGCAGTACAAACCATACCAGTCCAAGTCATTCAAAACAGTAAAGTCAACTTAAACTTACACTCATTAAACATCTACAATAACGTACCTATGTACACAGTTTAATTAAACTCACTTTTTGTTTATTTTTAAATTCACTCCTTTTGTAAATGTTTAAATTCACTAGTTTAATCTAGTTTGGAAATTTTGTTAATGGCATGTCCAGACAAAAGTGACAATATCTTCAACATGTTGAAATTGATCAGTAGATTGTAATATTACTATTAGTAGAAGTTGAGGCCATATTTCAGGGTGGGAAACTCACTTAAATTCTAGCCAGCCCTGAATACAATTTTTCAATATATTAACTATATGGCTATATACATTTTTCTTAAAATTAGCCAGCCCTGCCAAAAAATAGCCAGTCTCGGGCTGACGAGCAGGCTACTATTCTATTTCTAACTCTGCATATTTGTGGAAAGGTTATAAACCTTAACTGGCTTAAGCTGTTCAGAGTTCTTCTTTGTGCAAACACTCTACAGGTAGGGGAAGTGTGGCAGGTCAAGCCTTCCAGCATTGTAATAGGTAGTTTGGTTTAAATCGCCCAGTCAATTGACTACACTCGCACTGTCGCAGACCCCTGTTCTTCGTTACGAAAAAAATCTAGATTTGTGATTCTTACGGATTGATGTAATGTGTAAACTACATAATATTTTGGTCTGAAACTTGAAATGGAAGAATGCATACCAAAGAAAATGTTTGCAGTTACGTAGCTCAGGCTCTGTACTCAACAGTCAATATTATTGCAGTGTGTGTTCTTTTTTTACCAAGGGGAAAGGACGACGTTGAGGCGTTCCGAAATAAGTTAACGCATTCTAGTGACGTAATACACAATAAGTTCAAGCGGAAGTAAAATTTGACAGCTTCATAAATATTTTTTGCAACGAACCGTTCATTGAAATGGATTGCTATATTTGACAAGGGTAAATCAATTGCAAATTTATGCTAGAGATGAAATTTTCTTTAAAATAGGTAGTATGTATGCAACACTTGCAATTTCTTCTACATCATTTATTTTTGGTCCCTGCCCATAATTTTTACAGTTTACTATTACAGAATTTAGAAAGTAACTAACCATTTGATTATTTACAACAGTGACGTTTTAAAGTAGATGTTTTAAATACGCATGTACGTAGATCTATGCAACTCTTTGTTTAAATATATATTGCATTTATAGAAATATAATTGTGAGGAAAATCCTGCATGAATCTCACCTAAACTGTTCCAACTACTACAGTCAGTATATCACGGGTCCAGCTGTAGTAATGCCTTATTGCTGAAACAAGAACATGGAATAATGCACACTTTTAGTATTTGTTGTTGTTTTTTTTTTAACTATGAACTAAGTGTAAGCTTCTAACCATATATTTATCCAGTTGTCTGAAGAACAGGAACAAACTTGAAATGTTTAAAGTGTTTGGAAAATTGCTTACAAATTGTATAAAGATAAAGATGGATAACAAGTTATCCTGAAAAGTTGTTGAAGTGTGTCCCAACAAATTGCAATTAAAAAAAAATAATAATAACTTGAGAATTTTAAAAGTTGTACTGCCTTCACAGAAAATGGCAGTGTACTTTCCAGAAGCCTGATTTTCTTCAGTCCATAAAGCAATTAACTACCGTGATACAGTGAGACCCCAGTATATTCCAAAATACCTCACTCCTGTTGTCAGTAGTTTCAAATCTTGTTTTAATATTTAACATGTTGTGTTGAGGTGTCAGGTTCAGACCAATGTGTAGAATAGTACATAATGTAGTCCTTACCAACTTTTCCCTGTATGCAAGTAATGTTTTACCAAATTATTCATTATAAGGTTTTAAAAGTTCTGAGAATTACATGAGATATGCAAAAGTCAATGATGTATGTTTTTCTAATACATGTATTTATTGTTTTTCCTGTTTTGTTTTCAAAGGCCAAAAAGGTATAACTGAAAGTTACCATACCACTTTTCTGTCAGAATTTTATGCACTTCTGAAAACATCCAGAGAGTTAAATTTCACTTAAAGACTTTGGGTAACGTTTTGAATGATTTGATATTGTTTTAAAAAAATAAACTTAGGAAGTAACTCTGAGTTTGAGTTTTATACTATGCCTAGCATCAACCCCTGTACCAGCAAAGAATGGAAACGGCCTTGTCCAGAATGAAAAGAATAGTTTGGTAAACAGTCGTACACAATTTCAATGTATCATCCTCAATTTTTTTTAGTAATATTATGATGGTATTATTAAGTAAAATATATATTGAAACTGTACAGATAACCAAAATATTGGATTTAGATTTGGGTAAGGGAATTTCAGATTACATGTACACATTTTGGACCTTTTGAAAACAGAAAATCAAATAAAAAAATCAGATCTTTAACTAAAAACATTTTGAAAATAATTGATTTTGTCTTAGCCATAATGTTATTCTGTAAACATAGTAAACAACGTGATGTACAAACTTTCAGTTGCAAATATCACATACATGTACCTGTAATGTAATATTAAATGAAGAAATCAGAAATAGGGTATTAGGGGTACAGGTTACACATTTCAGATACCAAGATGTCATGATATTGCTGGAGTTGGATTGAATTCTCATGCCACAACCCCTGACCCAGTTCTGCAATCTGGTAAACTTTAAGGGTCCATAGTATATTCGGTCCTAAATTTTTATTTTTCTGTTCTATTTATTTTCTGAATAACACTCTTGCATACATGTACACATTTAATTTTTCTCAACAACTTCTCTAAGAGGGATATATGCATTTAGGTTGGCATAACTGTTCACAATTGATACAAAATGTATTTAATTAAGTGCAATTCACATAAATTTACTGAAACAGCAAAATTGATTGGATTATCAGTACATTTTTTTTCCATGAGCATTCTTTAAACCAGAACTCACTTTTTCTCCAACAAATTAAAGATACATGTATGTACAGTTCTGAACTGTTCAAATGATTTGTACAAGATACATTTGTTGTACATGTTAGACAGAGAGAAAGACTAGTTGCCTCACTCTAAATAAAATATAACACATGTAAATTTTGTATATGTAAGACTTTACACATGTACATTTGCAAATTGTTCTGTTCAGTCACTACATATAAATGTACATGTAGTGACTTGCATGTATGTACAATAAGAAGGTCTTAGTTTATTTAGACTTGGTTTGTTCCTAATCAGAATAATGAATGGATTGAAGAGTATTCTTTGGGCTATAAAGAGTTTTGCATCCATGAGCTACATGTAGCACATCAGACCAATGGAAATGTGCCAGAAAGTCTGACCTGTCAGACACAAATCTGAGTGGACAGACAAGATATTCACAAATGTTTGACCTATTGGCTTGGTGGTCAAATAAAACTTTCCATGTGTCTGAAACTAACAAACACAACATTCATGGTTATATACATGTATATGTACAATTGACAACAGTGTACATGTACGTATGTATTTACATGTACGGTGTACATGTAACATTAGAAAAAAATTAGTACTTGAATAACATGAATATAGGGAAAGGTGAAAAGTGAGTTAAAAAGTTACAAATGTCACATTTTTAGTTTTCAATAGTCAAAATGAAATTGGAAACATAGATTGGAATAAAATTTAAAAAAAACGAATGAACATAAAAATAAGGATACAAGTAAATGAAGGCAAATGCATCAGTGTTAGGTTTCAAATTCAGAGAGTTTTAACTGATATTATTATTTTGAATTTTTTTTAACCAAATGCATATGAGCAATAATTTGGTTTTCGTATCATTTCTAATAAACGGTGAAAAGTGTTAAAATATTGTTTTTCAGTGAGAGAAGTTGATATTCAACCCTCAAGTGTCACTAATTATATAAACATATCGGTATTTCCCAATCTCCCAAAGAGAAAATTTGACATTACAAAATTCTAAATGCTAAAAACCAAAGATCAAGTTGACTGCTTTTGTAGTGATTTTTTTTAATTAAGTACAATATACATTTATCTTAATGGGCTATTGGTGAACTCAATGAAGGAAGCTTTTATAGAAATTTTTCACAAAAGTGTTCCACGACACTTACATGTACATGTATCTGAAAATAACAATAAGTACATGATTTATAACAGTTTTAAGTTGAAGTGGAGCAAATCTTTTTTCTTCTCAAGAGTAAGGACTTCGATTTTTTAAAAATGCAATATTATAAAATGATTTAATAGTGGACACACAATAAAGTAAAATAAATTTATAGATTAAAAAAGTAATAAGACTTTATGTTTGAAGTTTTTAATTTGCCCTCAGGTTCATTTTGAGTTATCAGTGCCAGGCTTTGTGTTTTATGACCTTTTCAACATCCTGTTATCCTGGTCGCAAATATTAACACTGGATGTGTGTTTTACCATTACAGTACAGAATCTGAATTTTTCCAAAAATTCAACTGGTTAATTTAATCATATATTTAAGTAGCACTCCGGGTTAGCATCATGAAAAATGTGATTTCATGGTAGGAAAGCCTCCATATTTTTATTTTTGATATTTTGTTTAAAACATTATAGTTAACAGAAAATAACATGTGGCTTCTCATATAACCCTTGTTCTTAGGTGATAAAAATTATATAAAATGCATTGTAGAATTTCAAATTAAGGGGGATAACTCTGTAAATGACATTAAAATACAATAGAAACTGTTGGATTTTCAATGTGGATTTTCTTTTAAGATTAGACGGATATGATTAATTACATATTTCATCATAATGACTCACATAACAACTGAATAACATAAATCGTAATATGTATCCTTTATTGAGATGTATCACATTTCACAGAATTTGCATGATTCTTACAAAGACTGCTACTTAGAATCTAAACAGTTCTTTTATTGCAATAAAATGGTAAGAAAAATCTTAAATCTGTTATATAAAATAAATAAACTGTATTTATGATTTCATTTCTTGATATTTGTTAAATTTTAGCATCCAAATATAACTAAGTCTATATTAGTAAATAAAACTGATGTCAGCTCAGAATTGCAATTGAAATTAGTTTCTTCTGCTTATCAATTTCATATCGTGGGGTAAATTTAAAATAGTTATTATTTTTCAGTTTTTCCCTTCTTAACTTTGGGTACATGAAATATTCTAGTTATTGGAAAAATTAAATGAGCAAAATTTACTTTGTAATTCTGAAGTTTGGTCACAAATTGAAAATATATTACATGTACATTTTGAACTTTAACAATAAAAACAATTACATGTATTTCAAATAGTTCAATGCTGATCATTTAACGTTATAGAAATGGAAATTCATTCAAATAATTTAAATTTAACAGAATTATTTTTAAAAACTTCTTGATAGTTTAAAATAATTATACTGACTAAATGTAATAAAAAAAACTTTAATTTCTGCTCACATGCAAACTCTAAATACTAGCATGTACATATACTTGCACATGTACATGTACATTGTACATGCATAACATATACTGCATTTAGCTGAAAAATAAGTATAATGATTTTTTTCTTTATTTTGTTTTCAAATGTAACATTGGTCTGATATAATTCTGTAAGTGACACCTATAACTGAGCGGAGTCAGCTACTGCATCAAGAAATGCTTTACCTGTACAGTTAATTAGTCACTTTCTGTTGTATATTGAAATCACAGGGGATGCCGTGAAATGGCGTCCTGTTAAAAACATGTCTAAACGAGACCTGAGTAATCCCAAAACTTGTCTAAACCAGACCCTGAGTAATCCTAAAACTTGTCTAAACCAGACCCTGAGTAATCCCAAAACATGTCTAAACCAGACACTTTGTAGAGTCCCTTTCTATAAATTTAAATGTATTTTGAACCTTGTTAAACCAAACACCTGTCTAAACTGATCAAATTTTAAAGTCCCAAAGGAGTTTGGTATAGACAGGTCTCACTGTACAAGTGTAGTGGCTTTTTCAAAGTACACTCTAAGCATTATACAAAATATAATGAGGAAAATTGCTTCATTCTTCACCAAATTTTTAACATTAAAAGGTCGTAGTTTCAATAATGTTTAAATTAAAACTGTAGTGGTTAAACAGGAAGATAATTTCATTTCTACCTCAAATGATGTTACATGTACATATATTTTTAATGGTAGTTTAAACTAAAAATCAAAACACAGAGGTTGGAGGTCAGGGTTTTTATTTGGACCAGGAAGTTTATCGTAGATGCAATAAAAATATTGATTTTTTTTTTAATTTGCATGAGTGAGTGCATATGAATTTGAGCCACATGTAGACTTGCAATTCAAATATTTACAATTGTACAACATTACATTACATTAATGCATCATACACATACCTTGTATGATTTATTTATAAGTGACCTGGATGTACATATATGATATTCTAGGTACATTTGTACATGGTATGTATTTTAACCTGTGTTTATTATGTAATAGTTGCTATAGATCAGATGATTTTCGTTTTCCACTTCGATATAAATGTACATGTAGTGGGTAAATTTACATTTGTACATTTGAGCACTACTATACACGTATAAAGTTAATTTATACTAATAATGGAAACCTGTCAATTGGGAACTGCTTTTGGACAGCAGAAATTACCCAGTTGAAACCGGTGTTTGATTGATTCAGGTTAAAATTCAGTTACACTTACACATATTACCAGTATATCAGGGTAGGAAACTCACTCCAATTCTAGCCAGTCCTGAGTATAATTTTTCAATATATTTACTACATAGCTTAATAAATTTTTGCTACAATTAGCCAGCCCTGCTAAAAAATAGCCAGTCGTGGGCTGGCGGGCAGGCTACTATTTTTAACTCTGAGTACATGTTTACCGATATGAAAGGACTTCAAAAAAGGTGTTTGGTTTAGAAAGATTTTTGTTATTCACAGTTTAAACAGGTTTTGCTGTACATGTTTATATGAACCCATTCAGTTCCATCTTCAAGTTTTTGGTGTAGTCTTGACTATTTGTTTTGTTTGTTCTTTTTTTTTCACATTGTTAAATACATCCACTCGCATACATTTGTAACTTCAGAGATACATGTACCAAAGTTTTGATTTGTTTTCCCAGTTCTTATAAATGTTTAGTGATAACATTTTTGCTGTTTAGTTAATGCTGAATCTATGTTAGTTCTTAACACAACCTCCATTAATCAAACAAACGAATTTAATCTGAGTTGAGCCAAATTATTTGAATGAGTGAACATGAAGTTTACAGAGATGTTTGCCTTTAAGGATACTTTGTACATGCTGTTTCTACAAATGCATGTATTGACAACAAATTATGTTAGATACGTATTGTGAATTTCTCAAAAGTACCTATGTTAGAAATCATAAACTCAGATTTATGACAAAATGTCTCCTCTACTTTGGAGAGGGAACATACATGCATTGTTTTTGCACTGTCTGTCTGTCCATCACACTTTTTAAAGTAAAACACTTTGGAAACTACTAGCAGTACTGCATCAAATTGTGACTGTGCATATTACCTGGAATTTACATGCATAATTCACTGAATTTCATGGGAGTTATACCCCTTAGAACTTTTTGAGATATACATGATTTTTGTAGGCAAAAAAAACTTTAATTAAGTAGAGCTTTTCTTCACAAAAATGACCGAAAATGCTGGATATAATGTTTTTATGTGAATTGAGCCTTCATGTGTGCAATGGAATGTGGTTTGGCCTTCAATTAGCAGCTCAGGTGTGAGCAAAATAGAGGAATCTATTTTAATACCATGATAATCTGAAAATGATGTTTAAATTTAAAAATTTTTTTTTCAGGATCATGGGTTATGGTACTGACTTGCAGGGGAAGGCATCCCATGAGGCCCTAATACGTTTCCATGACACTGAAATAAGGTTATATGAGAATATCAAACGATGCTTAACAATTCGTATTGATAGTGACAAGAAGTATGCCTCGTCATTGACCTCATTTGTACAGCAGGCCCAGAAAGTAGACTTTTCCGAGTTTTCTGAGACATGTGCTGTTATGCAGGTAATAAACCTATCCTTTAATCCATGAGAGACATATGGTATATTTTTATTTGTCGCTGCAAATTTTGTCAATAAAAAGTGTGTAGTTTATCAGCAAAAAAAACTGAAAAAGCTTACTTGTAAATTACCAGGCGTCGGTTTCACAAAAAGTCGTAAGTGTGAAATTGATCGTAAATCATGACGTCACAATGCTATTTTAGTTTATGATATCATTACTTACCATCAACATTACATTTATGACTTTTTGTGAAATTGAGACCAGGGGACTAAACTTCTAAAGCATTATTTGGGCTACTAAGACGTTATGTCATGCCGGCATGTTTTTCTTCTGGGCTTTGTAAAATTAATCTTGATCATCAGTCACTTCACCAGACCTACATGTACTAACTACTTCCTGATTTAGTATTACTCTGTATCACTTCATTAGGTATAAATCAGCTTTGCTTTCCTGGATATAACATTTTCATTAAGGAATGAACACTACACATTCAACATCTATGAAGCTGTTTCCACTGTACTGTACTAATTTGTTCAAAAAGGTGTGCATTAATTGGAGCAGAGTATGTTGCATAGGTGTCAATTTGTTCAATGCTGTGAGATAGCTGGATAGTAGATACATGTAGAAATCTGGATATACTATGTACATGTATTTTTGTTCAGAAACCATTTATTATAAGAAATTAAATGATACAAAAATGTACATACTTAGATGAAGTATAGCATATAGAAAACATTGAAGACATATTTAGCAACTTCTTTCACTGACAGGTCACCATGGTTACACCAAAAATGTGATATAAGGTATCAGTTGAGTACATGTACATGTAGTTTGAAAGCAATGTATTATGATGAAATCAAATCATGTAGATGGATTTATTTTTACTTTTTTGCAATAAGTACTGATTTTGAACTCTGTAGGCAGATCCCATAGTACCCTTAGGCTATTCACATGTCCACATTCACTTAAAAATCTTTCGTTGGGGTGGCACTGGTAAAAGGCATGCTTACATTGTATGTTAAATTTTATAAGAATCAGACAAAATGGACAAAAAAAATAGAAACATGCATGTAAAAAAAATCTCTGGCAATGTGATTTCACTCAAGGATGATGTCTTTATTTGAAAAATCAATAAGATTTTATTGTATTTGTGCTCTGCATCTCTGGATTTGCTCAGTGATTTTTCAATACATAATTAGAAAAATGAGGTTTTTGAGAGTTTTTTGCCCTTGAAATGTTCATTTTCAGTGCATTTCAATGAATTTATATCGCAATTTACCAAAATACTATGGAAAATCGTGTCTCCTTTCCTTTATTCTAATGATGGAAATAGTCAAATAAAACTTTCAAAATGTTGGGGTTTTTTATACCATGTTTCTTTACTGCCTGATTCTTACTGAGACTGATGCTTAATATCAGGTGTTTATTTGCCTTGATTGTCGAAACACTGGTTTGATAGAAGTATTTTAAATGGAGACTTTAGATAGTGTAAGAAATTTGTCACTAAATGTATTTTACACTAGAGATCTTATCAATTTTCAACTTAAAAGAAGAATACAAGTGGTACTTCATAGAAGTGCTTCCCGAGTACACGCTAGGAAGATGGTAAGATATGTACTTCAATTATACATGTACATGAACAATAAATGAAAAATAGTCATCATCATCATCTTTTGAGTTACAAATATAGATTTCAACATTTTCTGAATAGATGAATGGTTTATGTATTTTTTTTTTATGACCACAAATAATTGTGGTTGTATTATGTAATGATGTTGTCTTTCTGTTTCTGTGCCTTAACTTTGGTTGTAGTAAACAGATGTCATGAAATTTTGATGTACTTTTACTTGCAATTTCAAATTGGGTTATTGGCCTCTATCTGTCTGCAAAAAGGGGCCAAAATGGATAAAGTACTGTAAGTGGTTATTTAAAATCGAGGTCCAATGTTTTATACAATTTTTTTTTAATTTGTTTCTTATAAAATTCTGCTATAAGAATGTTTAACTTATTTTTAAGTAATGTTTAGCCTTTCCAGTCAGTAGGGGCCTAAGTGAGACTGCACCCTAAAAGTCAACTGTTTTTTAATTTAAGATCTGATCTTGAATTTTTTTCAAAAGGATTTTTCATGTACAATGTACATGTAAATTAATTTAAGGCCAAAGAAGAAAATGTGTGTTTTGGGTAGTGCCGTGAAAAATCCTAGGTAGAGAAATTTTTGTATTTTTATTTTATTTTTTTTCATAAACTTTATGTTGCAGCTATCTAGATTTTAACCCTGCTCTTTTTGATAATTTAGCTAAAAGTCAATAAGAAAGGGTTGATGGGGTGGGCAAAACCAGGTAGGGTTAGGTAACCCTAAACACAGCAGAATATCTTTTTATATTTGGCCTAAAGATGTATCTAAGGTTGGGAAAGTAAAGTTATTCCATATGCATTGTTTTTCTATGTTTTTCTACAAGTGTGAGAAATTTTTTGTCTTTCACTGGTCCACTTGTTGAAAGATGGAATTTCCCACACTCATGGCAAATATTCCAGCGGACCTTTTCACAAAAAATCGTAACAGTAAAATCAGTTGTAAGTTATGACGTCATAGTAAATAAAAGTATTGTGCCGTCATAACTTACAATTAACTTTACTCTTCACAAATTTTTGTGAAAAGGACCACAGATCTTCAATAGAGTCTGTGGAATCTACTAAAGTTAAACAGTTTGGTCGAATTCTGTTAAAAATTATTTCTTGCCAGTACATGTATTTCTAAAACCAGTCAATTTATTATCTCAACTTGACCACCTTCTAACCAGAATGTTTCTACATGCACTTATATAATCAGTTGTTGCATGATTCAAAGTTGTCAGGGATCAAAATCAAAGATAATTACTTTCTAAATGATAAAATTCAATCTTGCCTGTAGAAATTACTTCCTCTTTCTAAAATTTGCTTGTGGATTTTTTTTTAAGAATAAGATCAATCCTTGGTTGTACTAAGACTATTAAAATATCATTGTACATATATACATGTATGTATGCATGTATAAAATACTTTCCTTCTCTTTCTAGGATCAATTCATGTTAAAAACAAATACTGAAACTACGTTAAATAAATGTCATAGCTTCTAAAGAAGAATTTTTATGAATTGTATGCTTGCACTAAAGCTCAGTCAATTCAATCATGTCAAGTGAAACCATAAATGGGATAATACATGATAAATAAATTGAAAGTCAAGGGAGACAATGGAAGATAACGGCAGGTCACAATTATCACTTCCAGGTCAATTAGGCACCCATTTACAATGTACGTAGTACATGTAGTACAAAAATATTGATTCTAGATTGCATTATCTGTGTGTTTATCAAAATTAGTCATAGTAAAGTTGAGAATGTGTACTTAAAAATAATATTTTTGATAAACTTAAAAGTGAGTGAATTATGTTTATGTGTGTGAGTTATATGCCTCCATGCAGTCATTTACCAGAAAAGAGTAAAAATGGTGATTTTTGGTATCATTTTGTTCAAGTCGATTATGCGAAAAAAATTTTAATAACATTGTACCATTGGTATAATGCTTTATTTTTCAAGCTTTCACAATGGCATGCACCTTTAGTCTTTTGTATTGAGAATTCACATTGAAATTTTGAAATATGTAATGTAATAGAAATGTGAGAAGTGGTTAGGGAGACCACATGAAGCAGCAAAGTTAAACTCAACAAAGAAAAAGAAAAACCATAAAATGGAGAAAGGAACAGATATGGTGAAACTGAACATATGCACCATCATATAATGTTTCTAAAAATAGTAAATACTTACAGAGACCTAAAAGAAAATTTATTGTGTTTAAAAATTAAATATAACAAAAACTGTTTCTTAAACTTATCCATAATCGAAACAGTAATGAACAGGTGCTCTGGTAGGGAATGTTGCTTTTGCTATTCCATAAGCAAAGGATTTTTTGTTTACACAGTGAAGAATTTTACACAGATTATCAGTTAATCAGCCAACAAGGGACTTGATAACAATACCAGTGTAATTTTCTATACCAGTTAGAAATTTTAGATAGAAAGAGTCATTCATGTTATTGAACCCTTTTAACTACACAATGAAGAATTTGGTACTGTGAAATTGTAAAATAAGTTTTTGTACAATGTACATATTTTTGCCATTGTAGAAAGTTTTTACAGATTCTGTGAAATGGGTGTATTTTTCAAGGCTATGAAAAAATATCAGTGGTATGTTGTGTTAAAAATCAATTTTATTAGCATAATTTTTGTGTTTGTATGTGCCCCCCCCCCAAAATCAGTTGTAAGTTATGACGTCATAGTAAATAAAAGTATTGTGCCGTCATAACTTACAATTAACTTTACTCTTCACAAATTTTTGTGAAAAGGACCACAGATCTTCAATAGAGTCTGTGGAATCTACTAAAGTTAAACAGTTTGGTCGAATTCTGTTAAAAATTATTTCTTGCCAGTACATGTATTTCTAAAACCAGTCAATTTATTATCTCAACTTGACCACCTTCTAACCAGAATGTTTCTACATGCACTTATATAATCAGTTGTTGCATGATTCAAAGTTGTCAGGGATCAAAATCAAAGATAATTACTTTCTAAATGATAAAATTCAATCTTGCCTGTAGAAATTATTTCCTCTTTCTAAAATTTGCTTGTGGAATTTTTTTTTAAGAATAAGATCAATCCTTGGTTGTACTAAGACTATTAAAATATCATTGTACATATATACATGTATGTATGCATGTATAAAATACTTTCCTTCTCTTTCTAGGATCAATTCATGTTAAAAACAAATACTGAAACTACGTTAAATAAATGTCATAGCTTCTAAAGAAGAATTTTTATGAATTGTATGCTTGCACTAAAGCTCAGTCAATTCAATCATGTCAAGTGAAACCATAAATGGGATAATACATGATAAATAAATTGAAAGTCAAGGGAGACAATGGAAGATAACGGCAGGTCACAATTATCACTTCCAGGTCAATTAGGCACCCATTTACAATGTACGTAGTACATGTAGTACAAAAATATTGATTCTAGATTGCATTATCTGTGTGTTTATCAAAATTTGTCATAGTAAAGTTGAGAATGTGTACTTAAAAATAATATTTTTGATAAACTTAAAAGTGAGTGAATTATGTTTATGTGTGTGAGTTATATGTCTCCATGCAGTCATTTACCAGAAAAGAGTAAAAATGGTGATTTTTGGTATCATTTTGTTCAAGTCGATTATGCGAAAAAAAATTTAATAACATTGTACCATTGGTATAATGCTTTATTTTTCAAGCTTTCACAATGGCATGCACCTTTAGTCTTTTGTATTGAGAATTCACATTGAAATTTTGAAATATGTAATGTAATAGAAATGTGAGAAGTGGTTAGGGAGAATTAATTAGAAATTTCAGATAGAAAGGAGTCATTCATGTTATTGAACCCTTTTAACTACACCATGAAGAATTTGGTACTGTGAAATTGTAAAATAAGTTTTTGTACAATGTACATATTTATGCCATTGTAGAAAGTTTTTACAGATTCTGTGACATGGGTGTATTTTTCAAGGTTATGAAAAAATATCAGTGGTATGTTGTGTTAAAAATCAATTTTATTAGCATAATTTTTGTGTTTGTATGCGCCCCCCCCACAGAAAAAATGGTATATTTGTAACCATAATCTCTAATCCTTTATTTGCAGGCATGGGATGTTATGATACTGGAGACTGAAAAGTTTGTCCAACATCTAAAGAGAAATGTTGAAGAACTGACCTCAGATACTATGGAGAAGTTAAATGAAGTCTTAGGAGAGAAGAAAGCCGTAAAGAAACAGTACCTAGAAGAAAGGAATCACCTGGAGTCTGAGTTTTCTAAGGTTCCAAAGCTAAATAATAAATATAGAAAAACATGTGGAAAGTTTATTTTATTTGTAGATTTAAACCATTTCAGATGGGTTGTGAGAAACTGGCTTACATACTGAATTTAATTACACGTGTTTAGAATACTTTGTTTAATAAAACAAACTGAAACTTTATGAAAAATATTCATTTATTTGATACATAAATAAACCAGTCCAAATGAAAACCCAAGCTTTTATGAAAAAAATACAGCGAAACCTGTCCAAAACAAACATATTTTGGTCTTTAAAATTGATCTGGTTTAGACAGGTGTTTGGTACACAAAGGTCTACAAACTGAGAGAAAGTATCAGATTCAGACAGGTTTTAGAGTTTTCAGGGTTGTTTTTTTTTTTTTTTTAGGAAAGAAATGCAAGTTTGTGGATTCTTGAATTCGTGGTTTTGAGGCTTTCAGTATACATATCAATGGCAATCTTTCGTGGTATGGCCTACCCATGAAAACCACAAAAATTGGTACCACACGAACAATAGTACTATCATAGGGTATTTCTCTTCATGCCCTGTCTTGTGTGAAAAAAAGTTGGCAGGTATTCTGTCATGTCTGTTGTTGTAATGAATTTGATCTAATTTGTTGATTTGGTTTCACAGATACAGTCTGCTGTTCATAACCAGAGACAAGATTACAGCAGATGCTTGGGGAAGTTACAGGTTGAACAAGCCAAATTGCAAGACCTGAAATCTAAGGGTAGGTAACTCCTGGTTAAACATTGTAGGGTAGATAACACTAGGTTTAATTACATGACCTGAAATTTAAGGGTAGGTAACTCCTGGTTAAAGATCTTAGGGTAGGTAAAACTAGATTTAATTACAGAACCTGAAATCTAAGGGTAGGTAACCCTAGGACATATTACAGGATCTAAAATCAAATGGTAAGTAAATTTTGGTTTTAATTACAGTCTTAAATCATCTTGGTTAAATTGCACAACCTGAGATCTGAAGGAAGGTAACTCTGTGTTAATTGCACGACCTAAAATCTAAGAGAAGGTAACTATGTTAAATTGCAGTCTTACATCTAAGGAAACATGCCCATTCAAGTACTGTAGTATGTTTTTCATGTGCAATAAAGTTCATATATGTACAATTTTGGAAAACAAAATGTTCATACACCTACATGAATGATATTCTATTTTTATTTTAATCTTCGACTTTCTGGTCTTCCATTCTCTCCATTGTCAAAATCATTGATGTTCAAAAGTTTGATATTAATAAATGTGTAATAACATGTTAGTAAATATTTATCAACATGTGCATAAATGATTTATTGATATCATTAAATAGATGAATTAGTAACATGTTGATAAATCATTTATTGATATCAATAAATTGAAAGAATTATGAACATGTTAATGAATATTAATTAATGTGTTATTAAATCTTATTCTGGATTGTGCATGCTGGGCAATATCCAATAGAATAAGCAATTACAAACTTTTTTCTGACCATGATTAAACCACCTATAGTGTCACCCTCTTTATTGATATGTTAATAATTCATCTATTTATTGATATCAATAAATGATTTAATAACAAGTTAATAAATATTTAATAACATGTTAATAAATCATACATTTTATTAATATCAATAATTTATTTGTTTACATCAAAAGCAAAAGTGCAATATTATTATAATTAAAATGTAAAAACAAATTGATCATTTGTTACTGTAAAAATACTCTGTATGCGCAAATTCGAAAGTCAGACGGTACATGAACCCCAATTACTAGTGGGCATGCTGCTTAGGGTAGGTAACTCTTTGCTAAAGTGCAGGACTTAAATCTAAGGAAAAGTTATTCATGGTTAATTTTGCAGGATCTAAATTCAAGGGATAGGTAACTATTGATATCTGCTAGAGGTTTTTCTTAATGTAAAATAAGTCATAAGTTTAAACATCACAATGCTTTTTTCTATTATGATGTCATAACTTACCGGTACGACTAAATTTATCCTTACAACATTTGGAAAAATTGTTTTTCAAATGTTAACACATTTACCCACCATCACTACCTAACGTAGTTTTACTGGAGTTTTTTGTAGAGAAAATAAATAACATAATTTATAAGTGTTTCACAGTTAATTAATTAATTAGATTATTTTTCGTATTTTGTCCTTAATGCTCTGAAATTTATATTTTATAGGATCTAACAACACTAAGGTTTGCAGGAGAAAGTCCCAGAGTTCAACTACAGTATTTATTTCACATGTGAATTATTGAAATTGATTACACAGAGAACATTTGATAATTCTTAATAGGATAATTAATTGGATAGAATGAAAAACCAATTTATTACCCTTTTTATTATATAGATTTCCTCCCTCAATTGTTGCTATTTTCAACATAAATTTAACATTTTTTGAACAGCAGATTGATATTTGTTTTGTGACGTTTTGGCGTGAGAAAGTGCAAGAGTGAAATTACCGAATTTATTTCACAGTGTGAATTATCATTTTTTTTTTATACTGGGAACATTTGGTTACTGCTATCTAAATAATAATATATAGTAATTGCAGATATATCTATTGTTTTTATCAGGGAAACAAGCTACAAAGATAGACAAGGCCAGATTAGATCACCACAAAGCTATGACAAAACTGCACACAATACACAACAATTATGTGTTATCCCTGCAAGAAGTTTGCTCACATCAGACCTCCTACCTATCTCAAACTCTACCCGAGTTTCTAGATACCCACCAAGCAACTCAAGAAGTGCTAGCTCAACAATGGTAAATTTAAGTTAGTTTCTAAATAAGTCAAGCCACTCACGAAGTGCTAGTTCAACGATGGGATGTTTCTAGTTATTGAACAGGTTGTGCAAATTACCCTGCTTTGCAACACTTTACACTTTAATATAAACCATGAAGTGGTCTATAAATAGTGTAAATTGGCTAAAACCAAGTTGTTTTGTATAACAAGTTTGAAATTTAGAAACATTCCTAACAGTTTTATTTCTAATTGATTCCTGTCCAAATATTGATAATTGATTCAAAAAACAGATGTTATATTGTTTGGGATCTTTTTAATCCAAAAGTGTTGACCTATCCATGTTAATAACATCACAAAACCAAACCAGGTTATGCAAAATAACTTAATTTGCTAAACAAAAACCAACCAATCAGAGAGCTTGTTACAATTCATATTACACTTTTTTTCAAATGAATTTGTTGAAGAATGTTTCATACCAAATATGTTGTCGATAGAAGAACAAATGGATTTCTCCGATATTCGTTATTACTTGTATATGTATATGATAAAAGAATCATTGCCTTTGTATTGGTGAATATTGTCCTTCATAGAGTCACTACAGTAATTGCTCTCCAAGCTTACACAATATGATATTTGTCTGTAGCAATATTCACCAATATTAATGTAATAGCCATATATTATTACACTTGGAAGTTTGATGAGTTACTTTTATCCATGCAATACATCTTAAGGTAGTAGACCTAGGGTAAGGGATACAACTCTTGCAAATCATTGGAATGTTCATATTCACCATTGTATACCAATCTCATGTAAGCATCAAAGTAACCTGGACTGATTTCATTCTGTTTCAAAGGGAAGCTTGAAAGGCTTTGATGACATTGTATATGATACAAACATTATCACTGATTTGATAATCTTGATGAAGAATGAATGTGAAAACAACATTCTGTAACTTTCCAGGTTTCCAAATTTTGGCTTAGAAGCAACACTGCAATAACTACAGCACCTTTTTCTTAAAATAATTCCTTAGGTCTATTCTATTGTATTAATATAGTTTTCTTTTCAGATGGTTTTCGAAGGGTTCTGTCAGTTTTCCATAAATAGATGTTAATGCCTGCGTAATGTGCCTTCTGATTTACCTCCAACATAAAAGAGTGCCTTTTTTTTTTACCAGGATTACCCTGGCCTTTTCAAAATGAACTGGGAATATTATTTGTATGATTGTTTGTTTCTTGCAGTAAAGATTTTCTACAGAGTTTTTACTCCAATACAAACTTTTGCAATGAAGATTTCTGTGAAATGTCAAAACAGATAGAGACATCTATCGGAAACATAGTCCCTGAAAACAATTGTCTGACATTTATTGAAAAATTCAGGTAGGTATGGTTGTTAATTCCAACAATATTTTTAAATCTCCATTAGTTTTAAGTTGTTAGTAGTTTTACATTTACTGTGCATATCATTATCATATGCTAATCTCATTGGTGTTACAAATGATTTTTAATGAGTCCATGAAACACATTTCGGCTATTTATAAAGGCCACACCCACAATTACAGGAATACTCTTACAATGTGTGACCTGTTAACACTTTTTTTATAGATATTTTTTTATCATGTTACTAGAAAATATGGTAAATTTCCAGTGTCAATAATACTTCAAATTAATTGACGTCACCGGTAAAAAGAATAACATCAGAAGAAAATTAATCACCCCAAATATTATCCTTTATTATGAAAAACTTTTTTTTAGAGAGAATAAGCCACGGAATTGACATCCTTAAACATTGAATGAATTCAGTATCCAATAAAATAGTCCACAGTGATATATTTTGCTTTTAGGTCAGATCCTATAGAGAGCAGTGAATTTGATTTTGATGAAGGTTTAATCAGTGATATTAGTGGTGGACTACTGCCAGATGTCTTACAGGTTAATTTGGAGACCAGTGAAGGTCTGAAATCAAGGTAGGTTACAGCTCATACAATGATAATGTTCAGTGGATAGAGGTGGTTGATTTTATGTCCCCCAGTAGACATTGGGAAAAATTTGTGCCTCATTATCACGCTTGGCCCAGCTATCAACACACATGTCCCTTTTGATGACTGCCTGTGTTCAGGCCGTAATTGAATTTAGTAAAAACAGTCCTTTTTCTAGAATTAGCAATCTTCAGAAATATATTACTCTCAATAGAAACCTTTCAAAGATAATCAAAACATACACCCAAGCTGACAATTTCAGCTGTTGTTTACGTTATGCATTTCTAAGAGAAAATGAATACACATATGCATATGACAAACAGATAAATACAATAACTAACAGAAACAATATTCTTTATTGAAATAAATGCACGCATATATCGATAAAAGAGTAGTCAAGGGAACCAAGATTCTATTGGAAATCGAAAGAATGTAATCCTGGGACAAAGACCAGACATGGATACAGACAAACACAACAAAGAATATGAAGTAACTAAAATAATACATATAAAAATGTTTTTTACATCACCCTGTGCATTATACACAAATATGCACTATACACACCAAATTACAGTAATTTTTCTGGTTGATTCAATTTGCATATGAGTGCTCTGGTAAATGTCTTGTGTTTTTTCCTCCACGTCTTTACTTCAATTTTTAAGGAAGTTTAAAGGTCATTTCATAAAGTTTTCAGGTTGATTTTCTTTCTTTTATTTTTTTTTTTAAAGTTGTCTCTTTTGAAGTAAGACTTCTTAAAGTATTTCTGGTTTATTTTCAGGTTGCAATCCCTGGAGACAGACGAGACAGACACAAAGGAAGAAATCAAGAAAAGAGAGGAAGCCCTGAAGGAAATGGAGGATGCCATTACACAAATAGATTGTAGTTCCAAAGATAGAGAAAATAATATGTTGTTGTAAGTAGCGAGTTTCCTAGTCTATAAATATCTAGGTACATGTTGTAAGTAGATTTCCTAGTTTATAAATAGCTAGATACAGATGGTTGTAAGTAGGGTATTTCCTAGTCCATAAATAACAAGTAATTCGAGGATTTCTTTGTCTTTAAATCGCTAAATAGTACTTTTTCTTATTGAATGCAGGGAATTTGAAACTTTGAACTTGAATTCTGCTTGAAAGTTTTGGACTCTCAAGATCTAAAGAAAGTATTTCTTACTAATGGAGATAATCCTGTTTTAATTATATTTATTGAAAACATGTTATTATATATGTTTTTGTCTTTTTGTTAATGATAGATTCTTATTGTTTGGAGAAGGGAAATGGCAGAAAGTTATTAAAATATTATAAAAATAAAGTAAAGGCATATGATCAATTTGCCTGATAATAGTACCCCAACATTCAGAAGACACTTATATTTTTTTCTTTCTGTCTGTCTTCAGAAACATTTTCCAGAGGACACATATTTTCTTTTTACTTCTGTCTATCTTCAGAAGGTTTTTGCTCCTCTTATTAGTACATTAATTTTTAAATTTAATACCTTATTTGACGAACAAAACTTTCAAGAATAGTTTGTATCACAGACATGATTTTTTTCTGAATTGAATTGGAAATCTGAATTTTATTGTTACTTGTCTTTTTTTACTGTATATTTACTTCCGATTTTGTCAATTTCCAATTTTTTTTGTTTGCTTCGAGAAGTTATGTCTGGTCTTAATTTTCATGTACATGTTCAAATCTTCTAAAAACTAATATACATTAATGTAGGTACATGTATTTGTAAATATTTAATACACAGATGGGAGGTAATTATTCAGTTGTTTCACTCAAAACTCAGGATCTATGTCCTTATCTATACAATGTGTTTCATTGTATGAAGTGGTCTAATCTAAGTTGTGGAAAGTTCAAGATCAGTGCGATGGAAAAATGATCCATATTCAATAAAGCAGTCATTTTTCAACGGTAAATTAGAATCATATAAAAAAAAAAAAAATCATATGTATACATCTATAGCGGTATCTTAAATTCCAGAAAGAAAGAAAGAAAGCGGTAAGGTAGCCAGAAAACATTCACAAACTCCATTCCATACTGTCATACCACATGCATGATTTTAGTTCTTGTTATTGCAGGGGTTATTTGATCTTAGTTGAATTGCCAATTGTTTTGCTTCAATTTTCTGAAAGGAGTGCAATTTTTATATTTATTGTATAGCAATATAATTTCCCCATAGAAAGCTATGCAATGTCAACATGCAATTAATTTCCATATTGCATTGGTGAAAATCCAGTTAAAATTTGTGATGTTTTCCTTGACAAAAGTTTGTTTAAAACAAGACTGAATTATATTGCCATACAAAAAAGGGTTATTGCATAAATACTTGGGAATGTTATCCCTTGTAGAATGTATATTGCACTCATAAACACATGCAATATGAAATTCTACTTAGGATAATATTCACAAGTATTAATGCAATAACCCTATATTAAATGCTCTGGTTTTGTTGATAAAAGTTTCTTGTTTGCATGCTAAGAAAGAAATTTAGAATTTATTTGATAGGACAGACCCTGTCATTGTGTAGACTCTGTATTTATGCATCAAGGAACAAAAACAAATTGTATATATGCATCAAGGAACAAAAACAAATAGCATGTGTTTAGCAAGTGGGCAATGTAGACCATGTATTGTGGAAACATTATAAATTCGTCTAAATATTGATCAGTACCAATTTTATAGGCCTATCTTACTATGGTAAATTACTGAATGCTCATTAAGTCCCTTTATGCAATTAACATATATGAGGAACTTTTTCAATATTTTGTACATTTTATTTCATTGAAATTCATTTTTCATATTCCAATATTTTTTTTTCTCTCAGAGTTATGGAACTATTAACTTCATTAATTATTTGATAATAATACCTTGTAACTTAAACACACCTATTTTACAAAATTAGTTATTTTATGTAGCTTTGATTTGATTAAATTTTAGTAAATCTTCATTTTTTTCAACTGGTCATTTTGAAAAAGCATGTGTTGAGCTAGTAGGTGACAATTATGTAGACAAAATTTTGCCTGTTAAATGGACTAGTCCCCCCTTTTTTTACTCCTTTTTCCCATTATATTGGACTTCAGTAAGTTATATAGCAATATAACTTTCCATTTGTGCATAATCATTTATCAATTTAAGGTATGGCTGTGCATGGGTAATTATAAATTCATAAAATTAATGCTTTTAAAAACTATAATTATTGCAATTTTGTAATTTAAGTGCACTTAATGATTTCTTTAAACTTACGGCAATTTAAATTAAACTGATACCACTTTTACTGCCAATTAACTTTGGCTTCTTGGTGATTGAAAAAAGCTGTTAAAAAATTAATTAACTCTGAACACCTGTCAATTAAGATGAAAGACCATGTCCAGAGGATCACACAGTAAATCACATTGCTTTAATGAAGGGCAGAATTCTACTTTAAATCACTCAGAAGCCTACCTTGGTTTGTTTTGATATTGGTATTAGTTCAGTTAAAATTGCCATAATTTTTTAAATAAAAAAAAAAGACATAATGCAAGTTTATGCAACACTGCTTGCATTGCTTGTGTTGATAATAGATCAAAAGTGATGTTCATGCATACCTTCCTGCAAGTACATGTAATTGCAAATCATCGTTTGGCTAAGTTTCAATTAGTTTAAAGCAAGTTTTTCTGTATTGGGCAAATTTTTGTGTAAGAGATGCATGGGATATCTGCTAAAATGTCAATAATACAGGGATGACTTTTTTTCTGCTTTTTAGCGGAATTCTGCTTTTTCAAATCCAGATTTTACTGTGATTTTGCCAATTTCCGCTTTGTTTGTAGTCCTCGTAAAATCATCCCTGATAATAAGTCATGTACTTGATGTACTGATATTATCATTTTGTTTCATTTTTATTTTTGCTTTTTAGTAATCCCTGCAAACTAAATTTTAGGGTATATAAAGGACTTACCTTCTCTGTCTTTTTGTCAGTCTGTTCACATACCTTGTAAACAATCTAAATAAACAGTCTGACAGATCAATGAATGAGGACGCTTACCCTACTGGTGCACCTGGTCCATGCTCCAAGTTTTTAGTGGAGTCCGAGTTGCTCATTTGCTTTTGTTACTTTGTATGTATGATTTTAGTTACTGTATGTTCTTTGTTGTGTATGTCTGTTTTCCATGTTGGGTCTTTGTCCCTGGATTACATTCTTTTGATTACCACTATAACCTTGATTCCGTTGATTACTGTTTCCAATAAAAGGCTTTACTTATATGATAAAACTGATCTATTTATTGCTTTATGGAAGCAATATTTCCTTCAACATTGATAATGCCCTTGCCTTAGCCTTGGGGCATTACCAGTTTATCAGGCAATATCATTGTCCATTTTCCAGTCAGTTTATCATGATAATGCCCTCTACAGAAGTAAATGCAAATTTTATTGTGTTAAATTCAATTAAGAATCTGAAAAGGTCATTACGATGTGATAATGCCTTCTTGACATTTTAGGCACATTAATGAATATCACATGACCATGTTTTGACCATTAGGAATAGCTTATTTTTCACTGATATTGAAGAGTAATCAATGGAACCAAAATTCTAGCGAAAATCAAAAGAATGTAATACACAGACAAAGACCAGTCACGGAAAACAAATAAACACAACAAAGAACATAAAATAACCAAATTAATATATACAGAGTAACAAAAGTAAATGAGCAAGTTGGAAATCACAAAAAATTGGGAGCATGGACCAGGTGCACCGGTAGGGTAAAATAAATGAAGATACTCATGAAGGGAGATGATAATTTGCAGATGCTCAGAAAGCCTAAGAGGGATATAATATTTCAACTTTTTGGTTTTGCCTGATTATATGATTCAAGCAAGGTGTGTTATGTCTAAGTGAACGCACTCACATTTCTATAAAGACTGTTTTTTTTATTTTGCAGGTATTTACAAAAGAAGCGAGAAAGGCATAAATGCTTATTGGAGCTTACAGAAACCAAATCTAAACTTGAGACATTATCTCAGCTTCGTGAGAAAATACAACAGGCAATAGACAATGTCGGGGATGATGTACCAAAAATGGTAGATGGCAATGAAGATTTAGAAATATCGGTATGTTTACTCTGGCAAACATAACTACAGCAGACCTTCATTGACTTTCAATTTCATGAAAATAGAATAGCTTCAGGCATTTTTGTAAAGTATCAGTTTTAGAAATAAATACAGAGACTAATTCAATAAATACTATGCTGACTCAAGAATATTGACAAAAATAAATGAAAGTGTGAACAGTGAGACAAATCAAGTAAGTAAAAATCCAAATACATAGCCAGAATGTGAAAACTGGAAACAAAGCAATCTACATACATAATTTAGTAAGAAAATATGTTATATACAGTTGCTTTAGAGAGCTAGCTTATTCAATATCAATCTTAAACATTGGTGGGTCTGTCCTGTTATAAAACACATGTATTATCTATAGACTAACATTGAAATATCCTCCCATTACAACTCTGTAACAAGTTCATAGGTAAATATGGGTCAGGGGATAGTTACAGGATATATGGAGACGCAGACAAAGTACACCGTATCATGTAATACAATATAAACCCAAATTTGATTTATATATATATATCGACAGCACAATTTGCCAACATCATATAAAATGTCAAATATAATCCAGACCTTAAACTTTGTACTGATTCAGTAAATGTCTGATTTTGAACTTTGATTATTTTCTATAATTAAATCAGCTAATATAAATATTTACTTTTTACATTTAACCCTTCTATTTGGCTATTGCAATATTGATTAAGGAATGATTTCTGCAGTCCTTTGGTAAATAATATCACCTGGTTTTTTTTTCTTCAGATTTCTATACCAACAAATTTTAAATGCTCTTAGCATTGATTCCTTTTTGTACCTATTGGTGTTTATTTTTATTTGTAACTGACAAAAAAAGTTGTGACTTTGATGTATTGTAATCTCATGTTGATAATGTGTTTTATCTTTCCAAGTAGATACTTTTTGTTTGAATTTACTGCATGTAATCATACATGTATGTTTTAACAATGCCATTAGATATATTTAAGTACAGCTCTGCCTTAATACCAGGCAGAAGCTTATGACTAATGATTTATGTATACCTTATTCCTTAAAATCTTTTGAAAATTCTTCAGTAGGCCTTAAAGAAACTGTATTTGACTATAAGTGCATTTAAAGTTAAGTTACATTCTACTGTAGAAAGTAAAGGAACATTTTACACTATGACTATACCACTTTATCCCATGGTGGACATAAGACAACTACAGTTTCTTTTAATCGTTTCCATCCCTTGCTGTTATTTCTGCTTCTTTCCAGATCTTATCAATTTTATTAAGCTCGTTCATTTTACAGTATGACTAATCAAAAATTATTCCATGATATAAAGCAGATCCATGGAAATGATTGGAGGAAGGGTTGTTTTTTAGATAGACCCACATTTAAATGTAAATCAGTTATAATTTCAGTTAATTTGAGGTTTGTTAATATGGACTTTTGCCAGGCTGATATACCTGGGGTTCTGTACCATATACACAGAATGGTAGATTTAAGATTAAATTTAATATTATGTAATCACAATCATTCCTTGATTTACAATAAGGTGGTTATTTTTTTTTTTTTTTTTTTTAGGTTCAGTCATCGGGAGAAACAAGCCAGTCAAGTGGCAGCACAATCTCTAAGGCAGGGAAACCTTTCAAATCATTATTTCATAAGTTCAAGAAAGGGGAACCATCCAGTGGAGACAAAACCAGCATCCACTACGAAGAGCAGGATGTTAACGATGCTAATCAGAATGGTGCTGAGGTTAGAACTTATGTTATTTTCTGGTAATCAGTTTCAGGAAAAGATAATCCATGACCATGATGACTGGTTGGTGGATGTCGACCTGTCTTACTTAGGTATATCAATAACTCCATAATTTGATGACTCTGGATATGAAATCCAGATAGATATTTATATGACTTGCAACCCCATGTTCAATTGATAATAATGAGGTCATAGGTTGGACTACCTAAAAAAATGTACACATACCTTGTTTAATGCCATCAAAAATGTCAATTGGGTCAAAGGGAGGTAATCTTAGACTTTGGTAAAAAATTGCCTAATTGAAGAATTTTTAAAAAATAGGTAGAAGTCAAAATAAAATCTACATTTTTTTAGGGTACATATTTAGAGGTTACACTGAATCATGAGGAAGCTGTTTAAATTGCTGTAGAAAATTTAAGGTAAGTTATTTTGGTAGTGGTTGTAAATTTACGCCTATCCTTTTTTTCAGGTGAGTTCATTGGATGAACCTCAGTTGGAGGAACAGGACTGGTTCCATGGTGTCCTTCCACGAGAGGAAGTTCAACGCCTCCTCATCAAAGATGGTGACTTCCTGGTACGAGAGAGTAAAAATAAGAAAACTAATGAGGTGCAACATGTCCTGTCTGCTTTTTGGGGAGGTCATAAACATTTTATAATTCAGTATGGAGATGTAAGTTTTATTGAAACAACAAAGGGTTCACATTTTTTATGCTATAGATCATCTTTGTTTACTGGTTTCTTTTATTAATCTTTTAATATTGTCGCAAAAAAAATTGCTCTTATTATATGATTTAATGACAAAAATGGGGTCTAAATGAAGTATTTTGAACAACTTTGCTTACATCTTATGTCTGGTAATTCAGACTTGTGTACTTGTATGTTTCTTCTGGTTTAAAAAAAATTGACTGCAATTTATGCTTAACTGATTGTGAATTTCTCCATAATTCTTCTTCTAAATCCTCGCAAAGTACAGGATTACATGGAACAGTACAGTAAAAAATACATATTTTTTCATCAAGTATCAAAAACAGAAAAGCTATGTGACTACTTAAAAATTCCTGTGACTGAAATTAAGAGCTGTATTTAGTTTGAAAGTTGTATCCATACTTGTTCAAACTGTTCATGGTTCAACCTCTGCAGTCGTATGAAGCTGCACCATGTGAAGCATTTAATGAAGATTTTGTACTAGTTGAGGCTTGTTCTATTTCCTGTTCAAGGAAAAAGAACTATTGAGAAGCTAGAAATTTACTTTAATTTTATTTTTAAAGTATTTTTTTCCTGACAAAAAAAAATCATGTTTGGAATTGTTTTTGATGCTTAGAGCTGCTGGTATTGAAACATGATAAATACTCTATATTTCTATATTACAGGGAGGTCTTATTTCTAAATATAACAGGGAGACTATATTTCTATATTGCAGGGAGCCTATATTTCTATAGTACAGGGAGGCCATATTTCTAAATATAACAGGAAGACTATATTTCTATATTGCAGGGAGGCTTTATTTCTAAATACAACAGGGAGACTATATTTCTAGACTATAGGGTGGCAATATTTGTGTTTTACAGGGAGGCTTAATTTCTATTTTACAGGGAGGCTGGAGGTTCGAGGGTGATTCCTACCCAACCATACCAGAACTAGTCACACGTCAGTGGAAAAGCGGCAATGTTGTAACAGCAAAATCCCAATGCATCCTTAGCAATGCAATCATCAGGGAACAATGGCAACTAAAAAATGATGACATTGCTTTGGAAATGAAAATTGGAAATGTAAGCAGGAAAATTGTTTTGTTTTTGTTTTTTTTAGTTTATCAGTAGTTAATAAATATGATTATAGGCTTTTTGGCCAAATATCACATGTGGAAATTGGGTTATAGTATGGTGAATGTGGGTTTGGCGAGAAAAATATTTTCGAAATTTGTTTCTCAGCAACTTCCTATTGCAGCCTCTTGATATTTGGTATCCAGCATCATGGTACAGGTCCCATATTGTGAGATCTGATTTCAGGCCAGTTGGACATCTACTTCCTGTCTAACAAACTTTGGTAATTTCTGTCTTTGACCCATTTTTCTTTGGGATGCTGAGCTATTTGTACTGAAATAACAACTTTGTTGAAGATGTATCACCAGTAAATCATTTCAAAAATAATAATTTTAAGCCATTTGTATTTCAGCCCCTTATATAAATAACATCTCATTGATGCTCCGTCCTTGTTAAGTGATCCCACAACCAGTGGATAGTATATTAGAATCACATTATTTGTTATTTTGTCTGTCCATCCAAATTTCATCTGTGCTTCTAGTCAAGAAATTGCCTTTAAATTTATTGTGTTGCTAGATAGTTGATAAAAGTAATTTTAGGTGCTGTCTGATATCAACTTTCTGTTTTTTATGACTTTGTAATTTTTGGCTACCTAAATATTGAATGATAAAGAAATTTTTTATCACAGAATTGTAGGCTCCTGATGGATGGATTTCAAATTGGTGTGTGGCTTTACAAAGATAGAGCATACATTGTAAAACTTCTTGTATGAGTGCAGGTTTGCCAGGTGTGCAACTTCTTGTTTTGAATTAATGTTTTTAATATTAACAATCTAGCATGTGTCCAAAGTTTTAATCCAACATTCCTTTTTTTTTCACTCTGGTGGGCCGAGAAATGAAGAATATTTTACAAAGTGGAAATAATAATTTTTTTTTGCATGAATTTATTTTGATAAATCACTACCATCTTAATGTTTGGTTACATTTATAGGGCAATTTTGGTGAGGTATACAAAGGGATATACAAACCAAACAATCAGGTTGTAGCTATAAAGACATGTCGTGATACACTGTCTGATGATCAGCGGAAGAAGTTTTTACAGGAAGGTCGTATTCTTAAACAGTACGACCATCCAAATATAGTCAGGTTCATTGGTATAGCAGCTCAAAGACAACCTGTTATGATATTGATGGAATATGTGGCTGGTAAGTGGAAGTAGAGTTAGTAGGCAGATCATGATAAAACAATTTGAGAATTTGTAGGCTAAAATTTAAAAGTAGTCCAGAAATGGAAATTACTGCTCCTTACATAACTTTAAAGGGGTTTCTTATCATATTCTGCCTTGGAACTAAACTTTTTAAAATCAAATTGGATATCACATAATACATGTATTTAGTCCAATGCATGTTCACTTTGTACACGAAACCTTTATTGTAGTTTGTGCATGCAAAACACTTTTGTTTTTACCTTGTTCCACCGGGTTTCACTGCTTAAGTAGTGATGGTTTCTGTATAACTGAAAAATTGCTTTTATTAAGTAATAATTTGGTATTTGTATGGCAGCTGGTATGAGCAACTTTAAAAAAATAATTATCTTGTAATTATGACATTTTAATTCAAAATTACAATATAGCTTTGTTAAATTATGACATTTGTCAAAGATTTGACATCCTATGTCAAAGTTACTATATAAATATGTCGAAATTAGGATGTAGTATGTCCTAACTTTGACATGTGTTATATTTTACATTATTATTTAGTAATTTCACGAACGATATTGTAATCTTGACAAAGCTATACCGAATTTTGACATAGAATGTCATATTTGAGACATAATATTTTGTTTTCAAGTGGTCCTAACCTACTTTTGTGTATTTGCTCTTAGTAAGCTGTTTTGTCAAGCTAGATTAATTTGATCTTTCTTTTAGGTGGTGCTTTACTGAACTATTTAAGGAAACAGGGGAAATCCCAATCTAAAAAACAGCTGACAAAGATGTGTGAAGACGCAGCTAATGGAATGGCTTACTTAGAAAACAAAAATTGTATTCATAGGTAGTGATTTAATTTTTCCTTCATGTAGGCTTGTTAAAGTTATTTCTCAGCTCAAGATGATAAATTTAGATTTTCAAAATGCAAGCTTTACAGAGCATGTTCTGTGATCTGGATAAAACATGCAAAATGGGTCATTTCCAAAAGAATCAGAATTTCAGTTGGCTATTCTTTAATACTTTTTTTTGTTAATTTTACATATTTTGACAGGACATTTAGCAATTTAATGTGATAAATGACACATTGCCTCACTCATTTAAACACTGCAACTACGCTAAAAAAACAATCAGTTTTTTCATGAAAATTGCAGGAAAAAAGTTAAAATGTAAATTTAGAGGTTTAACGATTCCACTATGATCATGATACATATCAAGATTCTTGACTAATGACCTGATTTGTATAATGATTTTTACAGACATATTATTTGTGTTCTTTCATTAATTAACGTTTAAACAAATTAGAAAAAAAAATTACACATCGTCACATCGGTAAGTAATGACTAGCTTTTATCCCTAACACTTTAAGCAAGTCTGAAGTGCACAAAACAGCAGATAAATCTGTTTAATAATTGAGAAACACAATTTTTAGCTGTCGTTACTCCATTTTTGTCCTCCAGTTTTGGTAATTAAGGAATGTGATTGGAATTGTAAAACCGGTCCCATTATTGATTTCTAGATGGTAACTTTGATGCACCACAGATTGTTACCACCCTAATAAAATGTTAGGAAAAGTTTGCCATAAATTTGGTCACAACTTGATGTGTACATGTCTTTTTCCTAGTATTTCAGATCCATATTTCTCCTCACATGAGAGACACATGGTTTTCATTCATTAACTTCATTATTAGCTGGTATTAATTACTTTAAAAAATTTTACAACATGGTTCTTAACCCCTGGAGAAATTAGGTTGGTATAATTTTTGAAGACTTTGACCCCAACTGGTTTGAAATAAGAAATCAAAAGGGATCCAAAAGCAGTCATTTCATAGAATTTAATTGTATAACTCCAGTAAAATGGTATGGATTTCTATTATATTGTTCCACCACAATGGTCAGACTGGGTTTGATTGTGGTTGCTAAGTCTTAATTTTTTCAGAAATGAGGGACCAAAAAAGGGGCCAGAAACAAATATTTTCCTGATGTCAAGACAATGTCTGTACTTTTATTCAATGAATTCCTTTGAAATAAAAGAAAACCTGGGATTGATTTGAGGTGTGATGACTTTGATCTGTTCAGAGTAATGTGACTTCTTCATTTACGATTTTCAGAGATTTGGCTGCTCGTAACTGTCTAGTTGGGGACCACAATGTAGTTAAGATTTCAGACTTTGGTATGTCTAGGGAAGAAGAAGAATATACAGTTTCAGATGGACTTAAACAAATCCCTATCAAATGGACTGCTCCTGAGGCTTTGTTGTATGGTAGGTGGTTAAGGTCATAAATTTAAAAGTTTCAAATGGACTATTCTTGAGGCTTCGTTTTATGGTAGGTGGTTAAGGTCATAAATTTAAAAGTTTGAAATGGACTGTTCCAAGGCTTTGTTGTATGGTAGGTGGTTAAGGTAATAAATTTAAAAGTTTCAAATGGACTATTCCTAAGGCTTTGTTGTATCTTGTGTGGTTAAGAAAATCAATTTTATAGTTACAATTGGATTGCAAAATGGTTAAGACCTTGAATTGAGTATTTATGACATATCAGTATTTTTAATATATGTAATATTAATGAATATTTTGCTTTTTCCCATCAAGTTTATGATGAAATTTATTTCTTTTTTTTTATTTTTAGGAGAGGAAAATGTAATTCAGCTATCAATGAATGAATGAGTTATTTAAGATTTAATTTTTTTTTTGTTTTTATTGGTCCATATTTTGCAAAGCCTTTATTGTATTCTGCTGTCTGTTTGTCTGTCCACATATCATACAATAAATATGCTTTCAGGCAATGCAGAGAAAGTCATTAAATCACTGCTATCTATGTACTAAAATATTTGTTAAATGGTTTTTGATAGGATCTATATTTTGCAGGACGGTATACCTCGTTATGTGATGTGTGGAGTTTTGGTATTCTAATGTGGGAGATATTTTCTGGAGGTTTGACACCTTACCAAGGAATGTCTAATGCTCAGGCCAGGGAAAAAGTAGATACAGGTAGGACAGATTCATTTTAGAAGGTTGGGCAGAGTATGACTATAATCTGCATGTGGTTAATTCTGCTTGGGTTACAAAACTCTTAAAAGGGTTAAGTATTATACAGGTACATATTATTCATTAGAATTTCTTGAAGCAATATTAAATGTCAAAATGTAATTTTATGTCCCCACTCAATGAGGGGTTGGTACTTTTGAATCACCTCCCTCTGACCATCATTTTGTCCATTTAAACTTTTGTTATGATATGATTTCAAATTTAGTACATGTATATGGCTTTATATAGATATGGCATGCCTTGTAAGCGATTTTGGTTGCTGCATGATTTCAACTTTCTGTACGAAAGGGGGTATACCGAACGCTACACATGCAATTTCATGTTTTGTCAACCAAACCGTTTGTGTTGTTTTTTGTGAATTTTTGTTTTGTTTAAACATGTGCAAAAAAAAAAAACAATAGTGTTTTTTTTATGTAATTTCCATGAAAAGTGTGATTGTATGTAATTTATTTGAATAATGCTTCTTAAGGCAAATAAAATGCAATGATTGCTGTTTTTGAACTAATTCAGACATATTTTGCTGATGCACAATATCAGTTATAAAAATGTAATTTAGTGATCTTCAGGTGAATCAGCTAGATGTGTGGGAATCACAGATTACATAATTGACTGTTTAGCTATAATTGGGGTAAAATTATGGAAAATAAATTAGGCTAGCCCTTTCTTAATAAAGATGATCAATGATTGTCTAAATGGATCTAGGGCCTAAAAAAATGAGCAAAAACTTCTCCTTGTTTGTGCTCACTTCTCCTTTTGTTTTTGACGGGGAGAAGTTTTTGTAATTGATAACATAGACAAAATGTCATTATTATTTTTTTTTCAAACAGAATTTACTAAAACTTCTCTTTGTCATTAATGTCCAGATAAGGCCCTGGGATCTGCTCTTAACATGATTAGTTTTATTGTATTAATAGTAGTTTTAATAATAATCAGACAGGAGGTGATTAAAACATGTCATAACCCATCAAATTTACTTCCAGTTCTAATTGAGAAACAGTCAAAGATCAATCTTAAATTGTTGCACTTTAGAGATATAAATGATACTTGTATGGATTTTTCGTATTTTCTAAGAATTTTGACTGCAAATTATGCAAATTGTGCTCTACGGATTGCAAATATCTCCATAGTACCTTTGTTAAAATGTCATAAAGTTAAGGATTTTACGGATCATTTCCAAAGAAAAATATGTATTGTCATCATTAAGTAATGTAAACAGATGTGTATAGATTGTATAATGAATTTACACTTTGCAAGAGTTATTGTTCTTGATTTGGTTGATTTAAGGAGGTAGACCTAGGGTAAGGGACATAATGCATGAAATCAGTGATAAGTTTGTATTATATTCAATTTCATCAAACCGTCTCAAGCTTTCGTTTGAAACAGAATAAAATGAATCCAAGTTCATTAGATGCTTACATAAAATTGATGTAAAATGCTGAATACAAACGTTCCAATGATTTTTAAGAGTTGTGTCCCTACCTCCGGAAGTGAGAGATGTATGGTCATACTCCAAAATACTGATCTGTTTGCAGAAAGGTTTCTGGTTATATAAAAATATGGCTTATGTTGATTGAAAAAGCATCATTTATTTGTTGGGTTTTTCTGCACCATGAATCACCTCTGGCATAGGTGGTGTCTGAATTTTATATAGATAGGTATGTAATGATATAAAATGAGAGTGCACATGGTGAATATGTCAAAAAAACAACAACCTCCATTGGGATGAACAAATTCAGCTCTAGGCAGCCCATGGGTTTTCAATGAATGATGAGGAGCCTAGTTTTGTCTGTTGTTTAATTTATCTGCCAATATTCATTTACTTTAAACAATTTCTGTTATAGGTTACAGAATGCCTGCTCCTGAGGGAACTCCAGAATCTATTTACCAGCTAATGTTGAAGACTTGGATTCAGGACCCATCCAAACGACCACACTTTGCTGAAATCAAGAAAGAATTACATACAATATGTAACAAATTGTAGCAAAATTAAGGAATTTATGTATTTATTTCTAGTGAATTGTGTGAAAACTGGAATTCTGTCTTAAGTATGCATCCTACTATGTCCTTTGATATCCTTGAAGTGTCTTCGGATATCCTTTTATTAGTTTCAAACATATTTTTAACCTATGTAAACTATCAATCACTGAAATGGGTAATACATACAGAAATATCATTTTAGAATATGAGCGTATTCATAGTAATAGTAGTTTGCTAGCTTGTTATTTTAAAACTTAATACATGGAGATAGAACTTATTAGAAAGTTAAGAGCTAGCAGTGATTTTTTTTTTGGTTTGGGGGGATGGGGGGGGGTGGGTAAAGAAAACATGGTCCTAATAGGATTTATAACTATTGGAAAGGGTGAACAAAATGAAAAAAAAAGATCATGAGTCCCAAAGAATGGTAAGATTTAACACGTTTCCATGAACATAATAAATCTCACAGCTGATGATGTTCTGATTATTACATAGATTCCTAAATAATTTTAATTAAAATTTGTATTTGAGAAAGAATTAATTTTGTAATCGATGGATTGATATTCTTCATCAGATAAAATTAACATCATAAGAGAAAAGTGTTGTGATGTTTTGGTACAGAATTTATTTCTCATGTGAATTATCAAAATTTATTACACACAGAACATTAAATAATTCACCACTGTTTTATAGAAAGTTATGTTAGCTCATTGAATATGTCTACAATGTCATGTTTTCTCAAAAAATCAAATCCTGAAGTTGTAGGCATACATTTATTATAGTTATTTTAGAATAAATTAGGCGAAAAAAGTAAATATGTGCATTTCCTTGTATTACACTTTTGAAGAAATAAAATAGGATAGGTAGGGATTTTTTGACTGCTTTTTTTTATACTGAGTAACAGGAAAAACTTTCTGACTTTAACACTGCTTATGGAAAAAATGAAAAAACAAAGAGTACTGTATTTTTAGCTGATAAAAATAAGATGGAAAGGGTAATAGGAAATGCATACCTTGATTTTATTTGGCCTTTAATACAAATTTCATATTAGAGGTCGTCGATTATCAGAATTTTTAACCAAAATGAATTATTTTTATGTGATAATTGAAGTGCTCTTATTTAGGCTCGAAGTCTAATCTTCAGAGGTTACACAGAGCTTAAACTAATTTCAATGTGGCCTTTATTATAAGATATTATAGTATTTAATTTATCTTTTGACTATGTAAATTTCAATTACATTGAATTTTTACAGTGTCTTCATAAATATTTGGTGTCCTTATCAACTGTCCAGACAATTATTAAAGAAAGTTGTATTACTTTTTTTGTGTAATATAGGAAAAACATCATAGTGAAGTTAGATTTACCTCCCTTACATTGTCTTAATTCAAATTACATAAAACTGTAATAATATAAATAATGAAATGATATGTTTGATGCTTTCTTCAGCACCAGTTTCCATATCATTTTCTATCCCATCTTGTACCACCATTTTTTACCATGTAAATGATTAAACTTATCCCACAGTGCTATTTATAAGCTATGTAATTTGATATCCTAATACAATGTATATACAGCCAAATGTGCCACATATGATAATCATATAGTGCTCAATTCGTATGACAATCATATGATATGGTAGTCATACAATTATCATATGATTCTCATATGTTAATTTTGACTTGAAAACATAAGACAATCATATGTTAGTGAAAAACATATGATTATCATGATTCTCATATGTTAATTTTGACTTGAAAACATAAGACAATCATATGTTAGTGAAAAACATATGATTATCATGTGATAATCATGCGATATTAAATCATGTTAAACATATGATTATCATATGGTGCTCAATTTGTATGATAATCATATGATGCAAATCATATGATTCTCAAGTATATTCCATGAGATAAAGGGGTTTAATACAATATTACATGTTTTAATAATACAGCAAGTTTCAATAATATTACAGTTTTCAGTAATACAATTTTTAGTTATATAAAATCTAAATTACAGGTTTCTGATATTACCAGTTTGTGTAATATTATATTTCAAAATAATAGATCTCAGTAATTTTCTGGACTGATCTTGGAATGGAATTTCTGTATACTGAAAAAGTTTTGCGGCAGTGTAATTTTTTAATGGTTACCAAGGGACTACAGAATTTAAATCACGGAATATAATTTTTATTAATCCTTCTTTTACCGGAAATTCTCCTGTATAAAAGGAGGTACACCTGACATAGTTTACAAAATTCATTGAGTAAAGTACTTTTTGCTGAGAATCAATGGTTTTGTTTAAGTATTTGTTAAAAGTTGTGCCTGATCAGGGAAATTGTGTGTTGTTTCTTTCATAGGTTATTTTGTATACATGTACATATAATTTTCAATATTGCTGACTATGCATTATTTACTTATTACATGTATTTTCTCATTTCTACCTTTGATATTTTTCCTGATAAAGTCTGTTTAAAGGGTATTATTTGTGTAGTGATGAGCTTTTTAAGGAGGGTAAGGGACACAACTCTTACAAATCATTGGAACGTTTGTATTCCACATTTGACATCAATCTCATGTAAGCATCCAAGTAACTTGGATTGATTTCATTCTGTTTCAAATGAAATCTTGATAAGCTTTGGTAATAATGAATATGATACAAACATATAATGCATTTTTGAAGTTATATCCCTTACCCTTGGGTTACCTCCTTAAATTACAACATAGGCTTAACACATTCTCCCTAAAAGTTAGTTTAATCTGAAGTTCAAACATTATTTTGTCAATTCTGTTAAATACAGACTTTTGTTGATTAAAAATGTTCTTTTTATCATCTATACACATCATTCAAGATGATTTTTTATCAAAAATACTGCTCAGGAAGCCAGAATGAATAATAAAAACAGAAAGTTTTATTGGATCTCTTCCCCAAAGTATGAACCAATGAAACTGATTAGAAAAAAAGATCTGAATTTGAAAAGCTACAATATAAAATTTGAAGCTACACATAGGCAAGTCTGATCAATATTCCTACTGGTCAATTAGGGTAAATTTATCTGTTTAGTGCTAGAGACATTAGAACTGGACCACCTTAACCAATTTTGTTGATTAAACTTTGCTATGGTACTTGTTGCTGTTGAGAGAGACTTTTTTGTACCTATAAACCTGTATGCATGTATTTTCTCACTCAAAACATATTTTGCAAGACACTATTTATAAAAAAGGGAATGTATATGCAAATCTGAGGTGGTTGTCGCATACACTGTGTAAATCAATGTTCCTTTATTATTCTTGTTCATCTTAAGCACAGAGTATTTGATTTTTGGGTGTTGGCAGGGGTTTCCATATGGGCGAGTACTTTCATTGCAACCTCTTGGCAGTCAAATTTATTATTATTTTTTCCATATGAAAAATATTAGAAAATTCAGTCGGAAATTTTTTTTCCCAAATGGCAGAATCTGATTCAGAATTTAAATTGCAGTCCAAATGCTGGCCATATTTTTTATTTAAGATGTTTATGAAAAAGGCTAGGCCAGAAATTATTTTCCTTTAAAAATTGCAGTGCTCATCCTCCAGAAATTCAAATAGTCCATGCCGTATTACAAGGATTTGTACCCTCAATCAATGAGTGTACATTATGTTGGAATTGCCTTGTCCACCTGTCCATCATTCTGTCTATCATGCAGTCCGAATTTCATCACAAGTATCTCAGTTACCAATATACTGATTTATTTCAATATATATAGATTAATGTTGTACTCAATTTTGGTTGCTGTCTATTATCAACTTCCTGTTTGAGTTTGGGTATACCTAGCACAACACATGCAACATCATATTTAAATATGGAATATGTCCCTTAAGATTTGTCAATATAGTGTATAGGTTTAGTTTCTACAGATATAAATGTTATCCATGTATATAATATGTTACCATCTGAATATCAATAATTTAAGTAGCTGTCTTTGTAAGAATCATACAAAATCTGAAAAATGTGATACACCCCAAAAAAGGCTACATATTTTTATTTTTGTAATTAAGTTGTTTTATGGGTCTATAGATTATGAAATGTTTAATCATTCATTCCAATCTGTCTGCTGTTAAGCAATAATTGACATTGAAAATCCAATGTTTTCTACTGTATTTTAGTGTCGTTTTCACAGTTATCTCTCTTTATTTTTAAGTCCACAGTACATTCTATATAATTCATATCTCTTATGGAGATGGACAGGGGTGATATGCAAAACCACATGTTAATTTCTGTTTATTATAATGCCTTAAACAAAAAATCAAAAATAAATGAATCACATTCTGCATGATTCTTAGCTGGAGTACTACTCGACTAAAACCACACTGGCATCCCATATATTTTGATAGTGAAT
This sequence comes from Perna viridis, assembly GCA_037379345.1. NCBI lineage: Eukaryota > Metazoa > Mollusca > Bivalvia > Mytilida > Mytilidae > Perna > Perna viridis. Next base: position 14,007,361 of record CM074525.1, on the reverse strand, counting down.
TAATTTGGTCATTTGTAAAAATAAAACTGATTTATATTGATATTATGTACCGATCATTATACTTTGAAAATATTTATGTATATGGGGAGTCATTTTTACATTCTGTTTTTGAGATAACACCCTTTTTTAGGGCAGTCAAACCAAAAACCACATTACATGGAATTGCAGCACCCTAATTTAAAATTTCTATTTTTGATATACCCAGTAGATAATGTATTCTTCTGCTTTTTGTTTTTGTTTTTTTTAATTTTTACTGTAACCTGTAACCCCCTTACTAGTACCTATTAATATAAATGTTTTCACAGTATTTGATTTTTTTGTCTGTGATAGTCTTCTATGCAGTGTTTTATCCTGTCAGTATATCTTTCTTTTCATACTTCAGTAAAACCTGTCTAAACTGAACCTTAGAAAAGTGGACACCTCTGTAAACTGAACCATAGAAAAGGGGACACCTCTGTAAACTGAACCTTAGAAAAGGGGACACCTCTTTCAACTGAACCTTAGAAAAGGGGACACCTCTTTCAACTGAACCCTAGAAAAGGGGAAAACTCTGTAAACTGAACCCTAGAAAAGGGGACACTTCTGTAAAGTGAACCCTAGTAAAGGGGAAACCTCTGTAAACTGAACCCTAGAAAATTGAAAACCTCTGTAAACTGAAATCATTCATTAAAGTTTCAATGCATTTTAGCCTGTATAAACCAGACACCTGTCTTAATGCAACAAAGGTGGCTCACTTTAGACAGATTTTACTGTGTTTTATGTTAATCGCTCTGTAGATAACATATCATTTCATCAATTTTCAATATTTAAAAATTGTCTGTGCTTATAAATTGTATCTTTAATTTATCTGCCTTTCACTTTATCTCCATTATGGTTGATTTTTTTTTTAATTTCGATTTTGCCATATTTTGCAATTTTATGTCTTTAAGTCAAAATTGTCATTTAATAGTTGTATTTATACTCTCAAAAGAAGAGAATCCTGTATTGCAATAGTTTACTTTGAATAAGGTATGTTTTATTTAAATGTTATTTCATGTTCACGAACTTGTTTTATTCTACCATTGCACAACTTTAAATAATTTATTCAATATATATGTGATAGCTAGTGGGTAATCTGAAGGGGGGTTCAAGAAATAAGAGGTTTCAGACTATTTAGTATTATTTACTCATTTTCTCAATTTGCATGTGATTAACAAATGTTTTACAAAACTTATCAATTTTACTCTTACATCCTCTTGTGAAATCCACCACTGGTTTAAACTCTAAATTATGAACATGATGGTTGAGTTCATCATTTGACCTCATGATAAACAACATTTAACCCCAGGTTTGTCGATATTGTTTATCTTGATCTGACCTCAGGTAAAAATCTGATAAGTGTCATATTTAAGGATATAAATAACGTTGTTATCTGTGTCTGTATTACAGGGGTGGTTCTAAAAACAGATAAAGAGGGTGTTCTGATCTATCAATTTAGAAAAAAGGGCTTCCTAGCTATCGTCTGCTTATGTTTGCTTACAATGTTCTCAAAGTTAAACAAAAAATGTGGGGGCTCCAGCCTCTGCAACCTACCCCTGGATCTGTCACACATGAAAACAGCCTTATCTGTACCATGGATGGTTTAGTAACCCTACTGGAGCACCTAGTCCTTGCTCTAATGGTAATTTGAAACATCTTGTCAAGAGATATTGGATTGGGATATTTTTAGGTAAAAATTGTTCTAGGGACCCATGGAGTAAAAAATTGTTCAAAGGACCTCTGGAGTAAAGAATTGTCACTTCAGCTCTAGTGTATACCATGAAGCATGTTAAACCATATACACATTTTTATTCCACTTGTTATCAAGCACAGAATATAAATTTTAAAATATTTATTATAAATATATTTTTATTACCATTTCTTGTAAATTTTGCGTATGCTACATATTTTTTTTTCTATTTTGTAACAATTATTTCAGAGAGATGACATTTAATAGGAACAAAACTTAACTTCATCTCTTAAAAAAAAATCTGAATAAAACTTAATGGTACTTAAAAATAATTGGCACATTCATAGGTTGATCATTAAAATTGCTATTTTTTTTACTAATTCAGATCTCATATGATGTACTATTTTGCCTAATATGCACTTTCAAATACAGAAATAATGATATTAAAACTATTATATTACATCAGCATCCTTTTACTAAATATGTACATAGAAATAAATGAAAAACAAATTGAGGTAGAATTTGAATACATTTTAAATTAGTAAAACACAGTTATATGTTTAAACAAGTTTTCTGTATCTGACTTTTAACACAGGGAAAAGGGTGGATTTATAATATTCGGTGCAAAAATGTAAATGGCATACATATGATGCATTAATTAAATGTGTAGTTACATTTTAAAAAAAATTTTGTTGACCTTGATACCATTAGGATTACATAATTAGACCTGTGTGTTCTGAACAGAAACTTCAATGTTTTAGTCACTGTTACATTGAAATCATTAAGGGATGTTTAGACCTTGCTTTCTATTTCTATCTAAATAAATCAAAATGGCACGGAAGATTTTGATTTAATCATTAGTTAGCACAGTCTTTTTCATGTTTTTTTTCCCTTTTTTTCAGTACGTAGGTAAATTAACCATTTTTTTTTGTTTGTTTGTTTTTTTATTTTATAAAGCTAGTTGTATATTCCGCTTACAGTTTTATGTTATTTCTAATGTGTACTGGAAAGTGAAAGGATTTGTTTGGTTCAATATATGAGAAAGGAACGACTTCAATTTTCCTTTTAACTGGACAGGTCTGTGCTAATTATACGATTTCCTTTTACATGCATGAAAAACAAAAAGTTGGGCTAAAATTATATAACAAAAAAAATTTTCTTGTGTGTTTGGAATTTTTTAAAATTATTAAAAATTTCCTTTTTCACTTCTTCACTGAAAATTGTGTCACCCTCTCAGGTCATCCCAGTTTTTATGCTTTGTTCAAATTCTGAAAAAGAAAATTGACTTTCATTTACTTTAGCATGCCATACTATTACTGTATCTGAGCTCTTTTTACGCTTTTTAGTTATTAAAGGTTGCCAAATTTTTATGACAATATATTGTACATTGTTAATGCTTTGTTTTACATTAAATAATTCTTTAATTTATGTTACGATTCCTTTTGTTGCCTGTCAAGTTTGCCTGCGTTATCTCTATGTTTCAGAGTAATTCACAAGAGCTGCTTTATACTATCTCTTTACACCAAAGTCTAAAATGTGAAGTATATTTTCGAAAAAGGAAAAAACTTATTTTGCAAGTATTGCACAAAGGTACGATTTGTCAAAAGATGTGAAATGGAAAAGGACGGATGTATATTATCAATGGACCTAAAATCTTCAGCTTTCAGCTCACTAAAATTTGTGATTTTTTAAAAAATCTGAACCAAGTCCAGACATATATCTACGCAAGGGTTTATAGTGAAAATGAGAAAATTGCTGATTGATTGGGAGTTAAATTTAGTAGAATTTGCCTGGTTGTTGGAGGCAAGCCACAGTCAGTGGCATAGAATATTTGACGATAAGCGACTTTGAAGACTACTTCAGTATTTGTTTTTTGTGCACATAACAATATTTTGACCAGAATGAAAGTGGTCAAATAACTTTTATCAATGATTATATTGCTAGACAAACAATGGGACGGTAAAACAATTCACTATCGTTTCATGGAAATTTGTGGCAGTGTGTTTTTTTAATATTTATGCAAAACTAGAGATTTTTCTCTACATGAAAAAGTGTCTTCTTAATAATTTTATATTTTATGCAAAAAGATGTACCACAATTTCTAATTATTCGTATTTTGTTCCTTTTATACTTTCATTAACTGAAATAAATAAATCAGATAGACAGATCGACAGAAACTGTATTTAAAGTCGGTGATACATGAATACAAACACAAGCTCTGAAAGTTTCTGACCGACATCATTAATAACACATTACAACACGCAGGACATAAAAAAGCAGGAGTATAAAAAAACATCAAAACTACTTTTACTTTTATGACTATTTGGATTATAAAAGCACAAAGTCACTTAGCATAAGCAAGTGTGCACATATGATATATAAAATATCTAGCACTATTAAAAAGCAAGCAACTGTAATAATGTAGCGTATGAAAAGCTAAAGGAACCGCATCTGCATGATATTAATAAGTCTTATCTTATCAACTTCGTCTGCGTACAAATTGCGTCTGGCAATTCATTCAAGAGTGTGGCCCCAGCATTTCTATATGGTTACAAACCAGAAATTGCTGTTCTGACCTAAGAATTATTGTTCTGTTTCCTTTCCTTAAACTATAGTCAGGTTGTTTAATGAAAATAAATCATTTAATTTATATATACCGGAGTTTGTGTAAAATTTTGAAAACTTCAATTGCCGTTATCCGTATATTTCAAGTTTTATGAGTTGATAAACCAGATTTAAATATAATAAATTTTCATACGATGATGAGTAATCTTCATAAATGGAACGCAAGGCTCGCTCTTTATTTTTTTCGTTTTGTGTGTAAGTGTGTGTGTTCTTGTCCCCACCAAAATCGCAAACAACAGGACAATAATTAGAATTAGACATGATAAATGACTAATAAAAAGTAAACCTCTTTAGTCTTGATAAATGTTTATCATGTGTCAGTACATTTAGATTTTAAATACTTTTTCATTTGGTTTTGTCAACTAGGTTAAAAGGTAGCCTCAATGATAATCTATCGAAATTAATGATAAAATATAGCATATTTGTTAAGCCCACACACAGGACTTCAGTTATAATTGTATGTGTTCATGAAGCATGTGAATCTTTTATCGTATAAAATGAATTAAGTGCTTTACAATCAGTTTGTCTGTATAAACGGAAGTTTATATCTGAATGTGTTGACAATGTGCCTGACCTTGTTTTCATCAGTATGTCAAGTAAAGATAAACAAAGAGCAATCTTCAATAATCAGGCTAATGCTTTCAGAAACTAATCATGAAGCTGGCAATGTTTTTGCTCGTTTTACAACTAGAATATGCGTTTAGTTTCCTTTTGGGTGCCAGTTCACAGTCGACTCTTGGACAAAACTCCCTAACTGATAAGCATTTCGTAATAGTTTTCGAATTTCTTTCGGAAGAAAAACAATTAAGGCGGCAATTAGAACAGGTGGTCGGTCAACTTCAACAGGAAGTGCTCGCATTAAAACAACAGATCGCTACAAATTCTGGGAACACATCTTATACCGCTGATGACGTCACAAGTCTTAAAAAGGAAATCAGAGACTTGAAAAAATTCAACGCCGACCTTCAAACCAGTTTATCAAATTTATCATCTGAACATTTGAGGCTAAAGTCGTCATTTGAATCGCAAACCACTCACTTGCACATGTATAGAAACCGAACTGAACATTTGAAAATCGAAGTTAATAATTTAGAGAAACTGCAAAGCATTAACCAAATTCAAACGTTACAGAACATCCAACATAATGTAAGTGTGTTATACTCAAAAACAGCCTGGCTTGAAAGCCAAGAGACAGCACGTCAACATGACTTGGTATCAATCTACAAACAAGTTACTGAATCTACCAACGACATTCTTGATTTGAAATCACAAAATCGTGAATTTATAAATGAGACCGAGAACCAATTTGACGTCTTACGTGGTGAAGTCAACACCAACATCAGTAGTATCCAAATGTAGATAGAACAAAACGACAGAAAAGGTGAAATAAATCAACCTTTTGACATGGTATGGTATGACTTTAATAAGAAAGAGGACGACTTCCACTTCATTTCACAATGTACAAGGCAATCTGAGCTTCATTTCACAATGTACAAGGCAATCTGAGCTAGTAAATTATTGCTGGTCTAACCTTCTGCTTTTAAGTTTATTCAACTGCTTTCTGTTTAGAACACCAAGGACCTATTATAGGCATTTGAAATTAGGAATATTGTTTATTATTATAATATTATAATTATAATATTATAATATTTAAAAAAATATATCATGAAATGTTTGACGATACATAATGTATTGTCAGTAATGCTAGCTTATATTCTGTTGTATAACTACTAGCACATTATTATTATTTGTACTTTGTATTGATAAAGCGTAAAGTTTAAAGTAAAAAAAATAATTGAACTTAAAAAATGTTCCGAAATAATAAATTTCTATATGAACGCACTCGTTTAATTACACCGTGTATCTGCCTTTTGTCATAGATCAGATAAAAAAAATAAGACCATTGTGAAACGCGTTATGAATATTCAAACTAAATTTTTCCAGACTGTATTCTCCATTAAATGTATGTCAAGATTTATTTTTTATTATTTTATCTTTTATGTATTGAACATGTAATCTATATAATACCATCGATAAATACAAATTGCTTGAACGTTTGTTGTTTATGGTTCACAAATGGCATGGACCATATAATTTTCTTTGAAAATATCAAAAATGAATTTGCATTTATTAAACGTTGATTATATTGAATTCTTTCAAAAAACTAAGATACTATATAAATGTATCGTATCATACAAAAGCTTATATTAACTAGAGTTAACATTAAGAGCCTGTTAAATAAAATAAATAAGAAATTCTGAAAAGTCCTCTTTTTACATTTATAACTGCAAAATGAATAAAACAATAATCTCATTTATGTGGCAAATATATTTAAAACTTCATATTTTTATCATACATGCCCAATGGTGAGCTTTATAGTGTTGGTTTGTTGTGATTGGGACTAATGTTAATACTGAGGCCTGTTTATAGGGGTAGAGGTAATATTTTTAATTTTCTTTTTAAATTCGTATGTAAATTAAGCTTTTTCTGGTTTCATAATGTAGAGAATTGAATTATCGAATGATAATCAATTTGAGACGTTTTTTGTTGAATTATATCTTTGTAGAGTCGAGGTTTTGTGACTTTTTTATGGACAATTCGAAAATCCAGCGATATCCTTGGCTTCATTAGGGGGCCTGATGATACCTGTATATGTCAATTTACTTCGTTTTATTTAAGTTGATGAGTGGGAATTCAAATGGGCATCGCAGCCTACATAATTTATTGCGTCCATCCTGCAGCTACCTTTTTAATTTTATTTACTGTCTACATGAAATCATCTCATACTATACATATACGAAATTTTCACAAGATATTATGAGCTGCCATACATCAAATTACAATCTTGTATCTGTTACTTAATACATATTACAAACATTGATTCTCTGCAAATTGTGCAAAACACACGACGTTTATTGGTTGGTTTGGACGATATTATATTTGTGTGCATATGTACATATTTGCATAACTATATAGTGTATCCATAAAAAAATTGTTCAAAAGAACAGGACATAAGATACTAAAATTCTTTGAAAATATTATATTAACCATATTAGAATAGTTTCCTTGATTTTTCACTAACATACATCAAGTATTAAATTACTAGTTAATGTTACAAGTACATTTTATATTTATACATAGTGAGGCCGGATATTAACAGAACGTGTCTCCGCAAGAAAAAATATTTTTGTTTTTTTTAAATATATATCTGAAAAGACTTTAAAAAACATCATATACATTTCATATGTTTAAGAATAATAATTAAGCGAACAATTCACCATACATAAAAACCAGAACATAATTGCCGAGGCATACACAGCGCATCATTCACCTGCCCAGAGCTACCATTCAAGTACGGTTGTCGGTGCTGTAGAACTTGGCGTTGGAGATAGTATACACATCGATATTGAAAATGATTTAGCAAATGCTAATGGTTATTTTTCGTGTTTGACAATAATAAAAGTTCAATGATTTGTTTCATATAAATGGTAAACCATTTTGTAGGAATCTTTGTTTTTTAATTCAATTCAAATTACTTTTGTAATGAAAATGTGTACAAGAAAAAATAAACGGTAGAATGGCACCCCCTGAATAGTTGACTTACACCTACATTCCCTTACTATGTCATTGCATTGTGAATTTTCTCGGCAATATTTTTTCATAGTATAGTGCATTCAGTCCTTCTCCCTCCACACATGATTCAAGAAACATCTTAAATTAGGGAACATTAGTTTTGTACATTTTATTTGTTTCATCGAATTAAATTCATCGTTCATTGTGAAAGGAGGAATCCGTCAAAGATGCCACGTACACATAAAACATGCAGTACCGAAAAACAAAACCAAACTAAATCGAAATAAAACACAAAATTTTTATTTATATACATAAATGATATAGCAGGTAACTTGACATCCTTGTGCAGACTTTTCGCAGACGACACTTCCTTCAATGACTCAGATTCTGACAGTGAACAGATCCTCTCTGTAATCAGTCACGATCTGAGTGAATTGGATGAATGGTCCAAAAAGTGGCTGATGTCCTTTAATCCAGATAAAACCGAAATTTTGATATTCTCCAATTATGAAACTCCCAACTTCACGTTCTCCTTGAATGGAATAGACATTCCAATCAAAAACCAACATAAACATTTAGGAGTAACATTTAGCAGTAATGCCAAGTGGAACGACCATGTAGAAAATATTATAGCTTGTGTTAAAAAACATCTAAATATTCTTCGGAAGTTGAAGTATCAACTTACTAGAAACACTTTAGAGAAGTTATATTTAATATATATAAGACCTTTACTTATGTTAGACGCAAAAGAAGAAAGTTACAAATGATTTATAACATTGAACATAAAAATGCCCATCTTATTTCCTTGACGTAATACCACCCAAAGTACAATCCCTTACTAATTATCCCCTTAGAAACGGAGATGACATATTACAGCCATTTTGTAGATTATCTGTAACAAGCGAGTCTTTTATCCCTGCTACTATTAAAGAATGGAATAAACTTGATGTATCCACTCGACAATTAGACACTATTTCCAAATTTAAAACAGAGTTAAAGAAGGATACACACAAACCACTAGTTCCTAATTATTATTCTATTGGTGAACGAAAACTGAATATTATTTGGACACAATTAAGATGTTCTGCTTCTTCTTTAAACTATGACTTATGTAGAGTCAATATCGTAAGTAGTTCTTTATATAGATGCGGAGATGTTGAGGATGCTCATTATTTCTTTCTTGACTGTCCCTTACACGGAAACACTCGAGTAATCCTTATGAATAACATTAGGTGGCTGCCCGATGATTTGCCATTGAATGTAAATCTTTTGACTCATGGAAATCCAAATTTAACTTATGATCAAAATGTTCGTTTAATAAAACATGTCCATAGATATATCAAAGAAACTAAAAGATCTTCTGTTGTTTGATGAAATTTGATGAAATAGTGATATGCCCATGTTTTCTTCACCATCACCACATTCCTCTCAACTCTCTTATTTTTTCTTTCCTTTTCTCAAACTCTTCTCTTCTATGTCTTATTTTTCACTTTATTTTTTATCTAGTGTTTGAAAAATGTAATTGATGCATGCTCGGTTTGACAAAATATTGTACATTGCTATTGTATATGGGAGAGGACCTCGTAAGTATGTTTTACTTTTGTCCAATCCTTTCGGTTTTTTACAGATAAAATATGTTTAAACTAAGACAGTTTTGTTCTTGGTATTTCTGAAAAATTGCTGGGGAATGAGGTCACCATGACGTCAAAATTAAACAACATTAAAAAACGTGGATACTTGCCATTTTTTCCAAAACAAAATTCGTTTTATTATAAAAAAAAAAAAAAACAAACAAACAAACAAACACATTTTCTATGTCATTTTGAAATTATTCATGCGACTAAAAATGTTACCTGGAACAGCTGAACAATTACCGATTTCAACATTTATAGGATGAATATATATGACTACGGCGCTTTATTTTGACATTTATCCAGCTTAATATATTGCTACACCATATTCTTTAAGAACAATTCATAATTCGAAATATTACTACAAGTTAATTAGTTTTATCGCATTTTTAATGGTCAATGACGCCGCTATTTTGAAACAAGTACGAACAGCGCGCGTTCAGTCTAGGCTTTTTGAAGAAGTTGTATTTGCTTTGACTTCTGTTTAAATAAAGACTTGTATTTAGTTTCCTCCATGAAACCAGTTCACAGTCACCACTTGAACAAAAATCTCCATTTCTAATAAACATTTCGAAACAGTGATATAATTTTTTTTCGGATGAGTACCAACTAAGGCACCAGCTAGATCATGTGGTCGGTATACTATAGCAAGAATTCCTCGCCTTGAAACAGCAAGTGTACCCTAATGATGTCACGAGGTTTAAAAATCGAATAAAATAGATTATGGTAATGGATACGAGTTTCACATAATTTTTTTTTATTCCTTGAACCTTGCTTTTAGAAATAGAAATATGCGATCCCTAATTGCACTACATAAATTATATACTAAGTCATTTTGGAGTATATTGCAATATACATCGAATCTTGCCTACGATAAATTTAGTATTTGACGTTACTTCTCCCAAATCTACTGGAAATATAATGACCGATTATTTCTAAAGCTGGTAGTTTTGAAGTTGTTGTCATTCTTTAAGTACCAGTCCATATAAAATTCAGACACTGGCTATGGTAAAGTGATTCATGGTGTAGAAACAACCCATGGATCAGATGATGCTTTTTCTTTGCTCTACACGATATTTTATGTGGCAAAGTGCTAATTCCATGTACAATCTATGTAAATTTTATCTCAGAAAGCGCAACCCCCAAATGAAAAACTAAGACTGATTATGTGGTTTGTAACTGATTCTGAATAGGAAATAAAAGTAAAGTTGGTTGGTTTTTGATATGCATGAATCACCTCCTGTCTGAATTTTATAAAGACTGCTACTTAATACATTTTAAACTAGCTTCTAGTAAAAGCGAGTGTACTTCAAGTGAATATCTCATTTATGGTTTTTGTTGAGGTATGCCATGGAGAGTATTAGACGTATTATTGAATGAATTATATGGTGTATTTATTTCTTGTTTTATTTCATTTGACCTTACATTGAAGGGGGTTGTTACGGCCTTATAAAACCGCAGATTTCATGCCTCTGTCCGAGATGCTGGTCACTAGTGTGGCTCTGTGTTGTTATATTACTTTTTAGTTTGATTTTGAAGAATTGTCATCGTTCAGTTACCATGGATTTTATTAATTTATTTTCTGGGCCTTCCAGGGCTCACTTATAGGTATTATTTGCACTTATTGAAGACCTTTTGGTGATCTCTGAAAGTATTTACTATTTTTTATTTAGGTAATATTTTGATGCAATGTTTCACCATATCCGTTCATTTTCAATTATTGACCTTGCAAGGCGAAAAATGAAGTTTGTTTTGCAGTATTTAGTCGGCGTCTTTAAAACTATAATAGAAATAAAAAAAAATCAGATGATGACACAATCCTTAGGCTTATTCAAGGGTCTGAATTAGGACAAAGATGAAGGACGACTCCTAATTGTTAGAGTTGTTGCCTTTTTTGACAAGCGAAAATGAGGTTTTTTTCATATCTTGAAAACGATAATAGATAGAAAAGGCCTACAAACGTCTTAATCAAGTTAAAAACGGAAGACGAATCCTTCTTAAAGATAATGCCCTTGACATGCGAAAAATGAGCTTTTTTGTCAGTTTTAGCCACTATCTTGAACACCATGATAGATAAAACAAAAAACAACTTCGAGTGATTCTTATGATATGGCCTACTAAAGGCTTCTTTTGGTCAAAGTTGTTATACGACACCTTGTTACAGTTACTGCTGTCGAAAACCGCAAGATGAACCAGGTGAGAGATTCAGGCTCCTGTGAGCCTTTTGTTACACTAAATCTTATTTCTTTCATTTGTTTGGATACTCTTAACGGTTAGCGTTAGTATTAAATATAGGAATTCATTTTTCCGTGCATGCTTCATTTAGACTTTATCTTAAACTGATCTTTTGCTTTATCTAAACTCTATACAACCTTTTACCCGTAACCGTATAATTATTACATTGTTTATAGCACAATGCGAGTACTTAGTTTCTTGTTCATCTGTCTATACACATAACTCAATAGAAGAAGTTTATTCCGAAATTCGAGCATATGCACGTATCGCATGGTTTTCAATGCCTTAAATTACGAGTGATGAGTGAAGAGTTGTCACTTTCCTGAAAGTCAAGTCAAGCGTTATGCTGGCATCACTATAACGACTTTTTGAAAATTTCAATACGAACATCATGGATTATACCGTATGTTCGTAAAAATAATGACCTCAGACTCAAACATAATTTTCAATCTCGACTAAAATTATTGAACATTAATTACAGCCTTTACAGCAAAGCATGACTCAAGCCAAAGCTTCCACACAAGCACAGTCGTAGCTGTTGCTTTCGTTTAAGGTTACCCTATCTATGAAGACACAGGAGGATACCTTACATCAGTACGCATTGTCACTATACGTGCATGACATTTCTCAAGAGTGAAAGTAATCTAGCATTTACTTAAGTTCTTAGAAAAGAAACATGATTACCTGTATTCAAATGTATACAATTTAGACTCGAGTGATTTTAGAATAAAAAAACTTTAACATTTGATAAAATAAAGCAAATATTTTATGTTTAGTAAGCACATGACACACACCGCTGAGAAGTTCCACCTAGTAGATGTACATTCAATTAAGTATTCAAGAAAATACATGTATAATTACAATTCAATACCAGCATAAGTCTCACAGAGATCATTTTGGTTGATAATATAGGGAAAATAGAAACCGCTAGAGTACCCCTAGGCTAGTAACCAGGCCCCTTTCAGAATTTCAACCACCACGGTGGTCTACGAGTAGCGTGCTCGTCTCGAGATCAATGGTTTGATCTTCGACGAAATCGCACCATAGGCCTTAAATTAGGTAGTCATTGCTTCTCCGCCAAGCAACGGTATTTATTTATAATAGAATGGTTGAGTCGCCTCCGAGTCCGAATGATGTGTCCGAGTGTTGTCGAATGTCTAACTGCGGACGGTAGCTTCTGTGACATTTTGAGCCTCATACCTCTTCGTCTCGGTGAGACATAGAGATTCTAGAGTTTCTCTCGACTTATGCCTGTCCCGGATAAAGAACGGACAGAAAAATCAGATTGGCACACACAACAAAGAGCATGATAGAAGTTAACCATAGTAACACGTATAAAGAAACAGTAGTATTGAGCAACCTGGAATCCACTTACAAAACAGAAACAAAAAATAAATAAAAATAAAAAAATAGAATAAAAATGGGAGCACGGACCAGGAGTACCGTTGGGATAAGCGTCCTCTGCATTTCTAGAAACACCCACCGAGTTGTTTATGAAATGTCACTTCTGGAAAAGGAAAACTATGACACAGGGTCGGAAGGTCGGGATTTTATTTTATTTACTTATTTTTCCCAAATTTTCACAGAAAACAATTTAAAAAAACATGTATTAACCAACCAGACCTAGTGGAAACTAAAAATGGGCTACTGTTTGTAAAATGTCGTTCGGTGGTGTTTTTTTTTGTTAACTTGAAAATACATGTAAGTAAATTGGGGGTTCCAGGCATGAGTCGGTGGGTTAACAGAGGTATGATTTTATTTGGCCTCATGTATAAAGCAAATGTTTCAGATACATGTAAATTCATGATACTTTGTGTAGGGATTATACAATATGTACTTAGTACATGCTATTTTTTTTCTCACTATACTCTAACGAAGAGTCCCATAAAAGCGCAATCCATATATATATACAGTACACCAAAGAGTATAGATTCTCTAATTCCCATTTCGGAATGATGCCAGGAAATTCCTAAAAATACCATAAAAATCCTTCAGTGATTTTGACATACTTCCTCCAAAAGGCATTAAATACTCCCAGCTGTGAGTTCTTTTTTATTGCCCTGATTATCCTTCCAGGAACCACCTACATCGTCTTACCTGTCGGGTGAACATGATTACGATACACAAGGTAATAAAATACTCCCAAAAGAGCAATAAAATACGCCCAGATGGGAGAAATCACTTGGAGGATTTTAGGAATGGACTCGGTAAAATCTGGGATCTACACCAAAATGAAAGTAAAAGAATCCCTGGGTGAACTGTAAGTCTTGGTACATGCACATTTTGTTTTGTTTGAAGCAAAATATTTAAAGATGTTTCAGTCCAAGAACATTTGGGTTGTAGAATTTACGAACAATCTAGTATCATGTCCCTTTTTCTTCAAATTTTAGAATTTATGCACAATCTAGTATCATGCCCCTTTTTCTTCAAATTTTAGAATTTACGAACAACCTAGTATCATGCCTCTTTTTCTTCAAATTTTAGAAGTTACGAACAATCTATTACTATCCCCCTTTTTCTTCAAATTTTAGAAGGAAATAGGGTTTATACCAGGCTCACACCTGCACATACAGTAACACAAAAAAGTCTTCAGGATAAACAAGCGGATTGAATCCAGTGGCTTGTAAATGTGCAGTGAAAATTCCACTTCCACAGTTTCAGGCCATCATCTGAATTATGGGTTGGGCTTGTGGCTTGAAAAATTTACAGTGAAGACTGTACCAATAGATAACACAACCAATTTTATACATATATTAATAATCCATACAAGTTAATTTAGTGTATAACAATAAAATCCCAACAGTACATAAAACAGTCTCCAAGAACAAATGGTACTACACATACATGTATACACACACATACAATTGTACATGTACACTTTCGTCAGGAAGCAAGACACTATTCTAGAAATGTCTATGTTTCGAATCATAAGTCCACTTTAGGAAAACCATAAATCCTCAATGAAGAAAAGGGGACAGGACTTAAGCAAATGAAATTTCAAAGATCCTAGGTCAAAAATTAAAGGCTTCTGACCTCGAAACTCCATTTATTTGAACTTATGCATGTTTGAGCATAAGACCAACTTCCTTTCAAAATTAGAGAAATAACTCTCCATAAACTTTAACCTGTCCTTTTAGTTAAAATTTGGTCTTAGCATTTCCCTCAATAATATGGCTGCTCCATGAATTCACATTGCATACAAATTTGTTCAGTTGTCAGAATGTGTCAGAAATTAACACCTAGTTCCTGAAAAGTTGTACCATATATCAGTACAAAAATGTAGAAAGTAATTTTTTTCTACTACATGTACATGTAAGTAAAGTGTTATTATGGTGCTAAATTTGAGAAGACCTTGTCACTGTAAAAAGTTTTAAACTAAATTCAAAGGATCCTTATTTTTTGCATATATATATATTACCTCATATTGTACGAAACAAAAAAATGTCAACAGAAAATCAAAGTAAAAAACCAAAATTGTAACACAGTGGTTACAATAAGATACAAAACAAGAACCAATGTGTGATCTTGTGTACAGACGGACAGACAACAATTAACCTGGTTACATTAATCAAAGATAGCAATTCTTGCACCAGGAAATCAAACTGTTTCCACTCCACTCATTTGAGTCACCTCAGGGGTTTCATTTTTTTTTACAATGCATGTACCTTTGGTTTAGTAGCAGGTACTTTTCATTGTTTAATAAAAATGTATGAAATTTTAAAATTCTGGAGGTACCTTATAGTAGTTTAGAGGGGTAAAAGTACCTGGTACCGCCTCTTAGTGAAAGGCCTGTCTTTTGCAGACATACATGTACAAATATACACACATACAATTAATGATTCTGTGAGTAAAACAAGATGTTAATTACATACAGAGAAAGAATTTGGAAAAAAAAATATTATATTGAAGGAATTTTATACTAGTTTTATTTTTTGGTTGAGACACCACAGAGTTACAGTTGGCCACCATTTACATCCACCAAGTACAGTAGCGAAATTAAAATTACCCCCCCCCTCCAAATAAATGAAGGCAGTTTTTTAGTACATTTATGTTGACTTTTAGTAAACTGAACTTGGTCAAGCCTTTAAGTTCATCATGAGCAATAAACATGTAAACACACATTGCTTAAAATATATGAAGAGAACAACCATCTAATTTTCATAGCTGGCTAGGGGTAAGAATTAAATTCTATTATATATTCCAATTTGCTCTCAGAATGTTTTATTTCCAAATTCCAACAAAAATTAAATTAGTCATTTTCTTTATTTAAGTCCAGTTATTATTTTCAAAAAAGAAATTCTTGATTTTTTAAAAAAATTTTAATCAAATTATACTGAAACCAGCAGAGGGCAGACCCCCTTTGTTAATAGTTTGTTTTAGCATGAATCCCCCCCCCCTTTTAAAAAAACTTCCTGAACTTGAACCTCCCTTTTTATAATATTCTGGATCAACGCCTGGCCATCTAATATAAATCAAAGGTTTTTTTTCACTAATGTAACAAATTGTAATGTTAAGCACTATGGCCATAAGCATGTTCATCGCCAATATACTGGTTCCCCTCCCCAGAAAGTGCAACCATAGCAATAGCTGCATTGTTGTCACTATCTGTAGAGTCCTGAACTCCATCCATGGTAACACCTGATTCTGCCAGATTTGATTCTGGGGTGACAGTTGTGATCATGCTTTGTGAAATATATATTGGTACAGTGTCTGAACTATCCCCCTGAGCAACAATATTATAAACATTGTGACCACTAGCGCCATCTACTTCCTGTGGCATAATGATGACCTCACCATATTGCTCATCATCTTGATTGACAACAATGGGTACATTCTCAGTGGCAATTTCGACAATCTCTGTATTATCAGCATCATCTTGCTGATATTCGTATTGAGTATTTTCGGCTTCAGGTTCTTCCTCTGAAATACCCTGTGCTGCAGCAAGAACAAGTCGAAGAGCAGCCTCAGTTTCACTTTGGTCGTCTTTCTTACTTGAATTTCCAACTTTGACTACATGCATAATTTTCTTCATATTTTCAGTATTAGCTGAATGATTTTCATCAATATGTTTCTGGAGGTCATCACAAGAGCTGAAGGCCTCGTTACACTTGCGGCACTCAAATACCATCAAGTTTTCCTCCATGACTTCCTCTTCAACTTCACCAAGCTTGGCCTCAATTTCTTTTCTTTTCTTGTGATAGAGAGCGTGGCGCTGGAAATTGAACTTTTTGTTGAAGTATTTGTTACATCCTGGTTCTTCACATACATAGGTTGTTTGTTTAATGGGATCTCCACCTGAAAATAAACAATTATACAATATACTTAAAAGATACAATTATTTTTTCTTCTTGCAGGAGGAGGACAGATATTTATTGCTGAGTGAGACAATTTTTTTTTGTGCAAGCATGTACATTTTTTTTTCATCAGTAGCTACATTATTAAGTATTAAATGAGGGAAGTATTTAATCATATTTTTTGTTTCGAAGACAAAGTACAGTCCTGATCATGGGAAATGTATGAAAATACAAGGGTAATTTCACTTCACTTTTGGCGTCGTCCAAGGCTGAAGTAAGCGACCCCAAGACAACTACTTCCCATCGATCGCCCAGTAGTGTGAGCGCTGATGATGACTGAGTGAAAAAACTGCTTTTCTTAAATTTTAAATATTCTTTCTTAAATTAATACCAGGCGAGTTGTTTTGCTACTTTAAGACAGAGCATAGTTTAAGTCATATTTCATGAAAGTGAGTCTGTATGAGGGTTTAATGGGAAGATTCACGATAAAAAAGCAGAGTGTAATTTGCAGTCAAAACTCACAGAAATTAGACAGAAATCTTACGGGTACACAAGTCTATACCGGTCTTGTTGGCTAATAAATTGATTGGTGCTTGTATCTAATTTTTCATGAAATAAAGGTCTTCACATGATGTGTTGATAGGTGTGTTTGATTATGATGTTGACATGTACATGTACATGTAATGGTATTCTATTTAAAAGTTGCTTATGGCAGTGTCATCTACATTTTGGTCTTGCAGTTTCAATGCATACATGTACATTGCATCTAGTATAAAAGTATCCATGAATTGACTAAATCAAAGCAATATTTTTTTTTTAATTTGCTCACATGGAACAACCCACTTTTGCATCATACATGTACAATGTACATGTATATCTAGGCCAAACTACTGTAGGTCTTAGTGTCCCTACCCCTTTAAAGAAACATACATGTACATGTATGTTTCTTTAAATACCTGTTGTATCATGTTTCATTAGCTTGTGAGTCTCTAAATGGTTCCTCTGCTTGAAAACTTTAAAACAAACATCACATTTATGGATGACCTCATGTAACTTCCTGTGGCGTTGTAGGTTTTCTTTCCGTTTCACAACCTTCGCACAAATTTCACACTGGTAAATCTGCTTTGACTTTTCATCTCCAGATCTAACACGTTTGCCCTGGGACTTTGCTGAATTTTTCAGAACACTATAGCATCCTGTAAACCTAAGATTTTCTTGGATTTTCTGTTCTACAAGCTTTATATCTTCCATGGTCATATTAAAGCCTTCATTCTCCTTGTAATCCAATTCATAGTCAGAAATATCCATGTTGTGTATGTTTTTGATGTGGCTCTGCAGTGCTATGAGATTTGTGAAGTTTCTACCACAAATGCTACACATATAACGACCATCAGTTGTAGTCTGAACTATTCCAGTTTTGGTGACATCACTTGGCCTTTCACCAGGCTTTTCAGGTAAATGGGTCTCCATATGTTTAACAAGGTCAGCGTTCCATGGCAGCATTTTTCCACAGTGGCTGCAACAGTACAGACAATTTTTCTGCATGCCTCCAGCATCAATTTCATTCTCTCCTTCATTCTTTTCAGTAGATATTCCTCCTTCTGTCATTTCTGTTGTGTTTCCTGCTCCATTTTCTTCACTATTTGTGCTAGTACCTGTCTCTCCCTCAGCACTACCAGCACTTTTGTTCTCTTCATTAGCCTCATCTTCATTTTCATTTTCACCTTCATCATCAGCCTCCAGTTTAATCATAGTGCCAACAAAATCTTCAAGTTTGTTTTTCTCAAAATCAGGATCTTCATTGTCAATCAGGACAAGATTTTCTGCCCTGGAATGCAATTTGCAATGCAACTGGAATGTTTCAAGCCTGTAGTAAACCTGATCACATATCTTACAAGTGTAGAACTTAGACTTTTCATGATTTGTTTCATGTTTCTCTAACCTAGTTATATCTTTGAACAGCTTCCCACAATACTTGCACTTTAGATTTGAATTATTAATAGCCAGACCTGAATCCTGAGGTTTTTCATTATCATCAAGAAGGAGATGCAGGTTTTCATGTTTTTTGGCATGTTTCTCAAGACTGTTGCCATGCCTTGCGGTAAACCCACATATCTGACATCGTAAGTGGTCATTGTTGTGTGTCTTAAGATGAGCACGGCAATGGTCTCGACGGCTGAACCTCTTTCCACATTTTTCACACTCGAAAGGTTTTTCCCCTGTGTGTTTACGACGGTGGTTTTTCAGCTGTTGTTTCTGGTTGAATGATGATGTGCAGTATTCACATTTGAATGGTTTTTGCCCTGTATGTAGACGAATGTGAATTTTGAGGTCATTGCTCTGAGTGAAGCATTTATGACAAATGTGGCATTCATAAGGTTTTTCTTTTGTATGGACTACCATGTGTCGCTTCAGTAAGCCTTTGTAGTTGAAGACTTTGTTGCAAGTGGTACAATTATACAGCTTTCCCTCCAAGTGGAGTCTTAGATGGCGCTCAAGAAATGACAAATCTTTGAACTGTTTCTCACACAGGTCACATCGGTACAGAATTTCAGGAGTAGCCTCAACATTTGAGTTGTCATTTTTATCTAATTCCAAAGTACCACTTCCAACAATCATTTGAGGAGCCGATTCGGCGTCCATGCTTCCAATTTCAATAGTTGCAGTTTCAACATTTTCATCGGTGGCAAAATTGACAACAGGAATTTCGTTCTCTACAGTTTCTGCTCTTTCATGCTCCATAATTTTGTTGATGTCATCAGAAAGCTCATCATTGTGGTATTGTTGAATGTGACGTTTCAAGTGACCTTTGGCAGTGAATCCTTTTTGACAGATATCGCAGCGGATGTCAGATTCATTGTGAATTCGCATATGCTCCTGCATGTGATGTTTCCGACTGAATTTTTTGTTACAAATTGGACACTCATGATTCTTCTCTCCAGTGTGTGTAGTCATGTGCTTCTTGACATTTTGCCTTTGAGTAAATCCTTTCCCGCAGACTTCACACTTAAAAGGTCGTGATCCTGTATGTGCACGCATGTGAGAGGTTAAGTCATTACTCTGAGTGAAGCGCTTATTACAAAGAGAGCACTGGTAAGGCCTGACACCAGTATGTATCCTGATATGACGTTTAAGGATGGAAGAATTAGCCAACTGCTTGCCACAGATGAGACACTGGAATGTTTTGTTGGGCAACATTTTTGACATATTAGTGTAATCACTTTTAGAGTGTGCAGTAGTTGCATTTGTTTGGATGGCAACATCTTGTACATGTACTTCTGGAGGATGGGACTCAATACTTTCGATGTATGCATTTCTAGTTTCGTCATCAGTCAGTTCTCGGACTGTAGTTGCTGAAGATGTTTCTTGTCTTGGCTTGACAACAATTGTCTGTTGTTGTCCTTGTTGTCCTATTGTCCCAGATTTTGGACGGAGAATAATCGTCTGTTTAGGTTTGTTGTCATTAATTTTCACCACTGTTGGGACAACCTAAAACAAGACAAGGTACAAAAAATGTAACTACATGTTCAACATATAACGATAAGACCAGATAAAATTAAAATGTCCATTTAAGAATCATTCAGAGGGTGATTTAAGGATTACATTTTATTTGTACTATCATAGGCAGATCCAAGGGGCCCCCTTATGCATGAAAAGTGATGTTAATATAAAAATTAAATGCTTCACAGGGTGCAACTTATTACGACTGTATAGGTTGAACTGTGTGCAGTTGGGGCGAGTACAGACACACCATTCAAAACTGATATAGCTTAGAATTTTTATTCTGATTTGATATTTGGACAGAGGACAAAAAAATGATAAGAATTTAAGTGATCACTTTTTGGCCCCTTATTCTTAAATAGTTGAAGTCAAAACCTCCAAAATCAATCCAACCCTTCCTTTGAGGATTATGGCACTTGTGGTACAATTTCAAAGAGATTCATTCTCTTTTAACTCAAATAATAATCAAGAAATAAAAATAAAAACAAAAATAATCTAGTTTCTGGTCCCTTTGCGGCCCTTTTTGCTTACTTGGCTCCAGTCACAACCCCAAAAATCAATCCCAGACGGTATGGCACCTTGAAGTAATATTCAAATGAGATCCATTTATTTTTACTCAAGTTATCATCTAAGACCCCTTATAAGCTCCTTAAATCAAGAAAGTTCAATTATTAACCCCCAAAATCAACCCCAGCCTTCCTTTGGTAGTGTGGCAACTTGCTATACAATTTCAAAAGAGATCCACACACTAATAGTAAAGTTATTGTCTGGACATTAGGAAAATGCATGTTTCTTGCCCCTTTTTTAGCTATTAAATTCTAAAATGTTCAAGTCTTAAATCAATACCAGTCTGAACATTGTGGTATAGAATAATGTACAATAAGATCATAGACATTCATATATACTTTTAATAGAGTTATTTACATTTTTGTAGTTAAATTTTATGAACTTGTTTTTTTTTCGCCTGAAATTTTATTATAGGTTGGGGTCATAACCTTAAAAATCATTCTTTTTTGTAGTTAGTAACCTTGTTGAACAAATTCATAAAGATCAACGAACTAATTTTCAAGTTATTGCATAAAACCAAGTATCTACAGACCATGACACCGACAACTACAGCACCATACCATTATAAGGCTGCATTCTTTGGTGGTCATATAAAAACTTGATAACACTGCTTGAGGACAATTGGTGGTACTCTCCTTTTAAATTTCTGGATACACCATTGAACAAAATGTTTAGCATGCTTGGTTTTGTAGTTTGCTACTTTTGGTGGCTGGTGGTTATTTAAGAAATAAATCAAGTATAATTAAATAATGACACAAATGGTGAAACAAAGATAAAATGGAGTTTTCATGATTTATTTATATTTTAATTCTAAAAGGACTAGTTTCTTTATATTTTTGAATAGACATAAAATGTTAATCGTGTGTTTTCATTTTTTTTTACCAAGGCTGTGGTCTAAAGAGCTTTGAAGCACGTCATACTAGAATTTCTTTTAATGGGAGATACCAGTGATAATGTTGTCAATCATACATGTAAATGTAACTTTCAGCTCAAAGATCTTTTAAGTGTCAGTCCCTGTAAAAATCAGGCAGTGGGTGTGAAAAACCCCATCATTTTGATGATGTAAATTGACTATCTGCACCATCAGAATCAAGGAAAATAGACAAGATTTTCCATATCATGCTGGACCACTGAGTTACAATTTCATTAAAATGCACTGAAAATGAACAAAGCCAGTGATGCAGGGATTAAATAGTCTATCCAAATTGAGAAAATATCCTTGAGTGGTATTATATTGTCAGATCAGTGGGGTTTTGACAAGCATGTTTCTGATTTTTTCTAATTTTGCCTGATTCTTACTAACACTTGCACTTAATCATAATGCTTGAGTCAATGAAAAATCCTGTCCTGTCTAGGTCCACACAGCAGGATTACTACAATATATTTGGATCACACTTTTTTAAAAATGTGACTTTTTTTCTAATGAACCATTAAATTTGAATTTTGCATGGCTCTTTTGAAGACAAAATTGAGATTTTTAACACAGTTTACAATAAACAGAGAAATTTACAATCAAAATTAAAAGAAACCACTGACCAAGAGGTTAACACCTGAAATTGCTATACACTTTTAAGTAAAAGGAATATGATACAATTATGATAAATTGAAAAGTTTGTGATGTACAATGTACAGTGGCTTGCACGTACATGCATGCTCAAATACTCGTGCATCATCATTTTAACAAAAACACACAAAAAAAAAACCCAAAAAAAACAAAGGAAAGATTCTTCTTCATGAAGTAAGCATCCACCTTGATACATGTACATGTATCTTATCTGGCTATGCCATAACCTGGCATCCTGGGTAATATTTTCTTTCCACATGTTTCTCTCAAGTATAAACCAGGTCACCAGTGACATCTTCTATTTTTTGATTGGCTGAGCAAATATGATGTACAAGTATTTTTTTTACCTTTATACATTCTTATATTCAAATTAAAAAAATATGTTTAAAGATTTTGTTTCTACTTATAATACTTTTGATTCAATAACTGAGTAATTTAGACAACTTCATCTTTATTTTTATTTTATTTCATAAGCAGTAATTCACCCATATACACTGTACAATATAGTGACCTATGTCTGCATTTTGAGGGTAGCTTATGATATTGACCAGAGAACCAGATTACTGTACATGTAGCTACATGTATGCCATTTAGGGTTGGCTTTGGATAGATGTGTACCTTTTCCTGTTGGTTGACAACAACAATCTGTTGATCAGAAGAATTTAGGTCCACAGTTTCTGCCCCTCCTTGGGTTATAATGACAAGAACATTCGTTAAATCTTCTCCATTGTCATCTTTTAGCTGGGCTACCTGGTACACTGTGTTTTGTTGTTGGTCATCTTCTGCCATTCTGGGCTGCTGGAAAAGATGAAATATGTACAAGCTGATCAGACAGAATTGAAAAGGATGTTGCCAGAGATGCCTTTAAAGGTTAAAAAGTATAGGGAAGTGCCATAAAGTTAACAACCATTTTGAAAGCTAGGGGAAAGGGGGTATGGGGTTGGGATTTAGGAAAAAACATTTTTTTCAAGTTACTCATCCATTGAAAAAAAAAACTCGCCCATTATCTGACAAGGCAGATTTTCAAATAAAAATATTGATTTCGCTTGCTGCTTAAAAATAAATTTTCAATTTCAAAAAATATACTCAAATAAGCTGTAAACATTGTGTCTTTCTGCTTCAGTGTTCTAGGATTTTTTTGGTCAACTTGACTTACCACGGTTAAGTGGACTGCAAAAAATGACTAACCAAGACTTTAAATGAACTTACCCACATTGAAAGTAATATTTCAAAGGCAAAATATGTGTCATACAATTTGGTAACAAGTGCAATAATTTCTAAAAAGCAGATAATGTGATGTGTTTTTACTGCCTGATTCTTATAAATGAATACACTTGATAACAAGGCAATAAGAATTTTGATTCTTCATTAGAGGGGGACTCTACCTCCTTTGAGAAGGTGTGAACCCAAAACTATGGAGATCCATTTTCATTTTGAATTTCCCACCATTTAAACATTTAGTATTGTATTTAAAAACATTAGTAAGTAAGTAAACTTTATTTAGAGTCGGCACATATATACATTTTAACAAATCAACACGAGCTCTTATGAGCTCTTTAACCGACTATAAAATGTACAAAACAGTAAAACAATACATGACATCATACAAAATACATAATTATTATAAATAATACGTAGTAAAACATATACTAACCATAGAAAGATATGGTGCTCCAGACAGAAGGATCAAGTACCAGGCAGTAAGCACCACTCTGTATACCAATCCTTCAGTCAGGGGAACCACACTTTATAAGGCCATAGACATAATTAAAATTCAGATATCATATTCAATTATAAAACCATGATCAGATCAGAGACTTGGGAATCAGACACTGCTGAGCTAAACTATGATAAAAACTTGTATGGGAACTTTTACATGTTCATGGCTTTTTACCCTTTAGTCCCCTTTCTCTGACTCAGGTGCCCCTCTCCCCTCAATACATTTCACATCGTGACGAATAAAAAAGCAAAAAAAAAACAATCACGTTTTATGAAGAATTTTAAATTCTGCTGAAATGAATTCAGAAATAATTGCCACCGGTCGGGAAAGTAAGGAATTGTTTTCAACATACCCAAACTTTAAAAACTGACTTTTCTACAGTAAAGACCTAAAGTGTGGTTCATCTTCGAAGGGGGTTTTGATCCTGAGGCTGAGGTACAATGTAGATAAGGGCTGAGGTTTGTGACCAGTCCCTGTAATACATGCACATGTGTTTTAAGTTCCTGGTTTCATCATATGAATTCTTTTTCTATTGATACAGAACCAATTTTTTTTCAGCAGACCTGTGTCTGAGTCTGAGATAACACAAGGAGCTACAACAAGTTTCTGTGACAAACACGCGTGGTTACACGCGTATTTCAATTTGACTTTGAGCCAATAGGTCAATCTAAAACATTCATAATCGTTTAATGTTTAAAACTTCTATTTTAAATTCATGCCAAATATCTTACTATACTAATGAGAGTAACCAGTTCTTTCTACTGGTAAATATGCCAAATCTTCAGAATTGGTATCAGTTCTTCACTGGTAACCTTCCGCAGCAAAATGGCCGCGATGTGAAAGCGCAAAAATTTCACATCCGGGAACCAGAAATGTGACTGGATTATTCTTAGGTCAAGATTTAGCACGACACAGTTATCATTAAAAACAAACTACGATAAAACTAATGATTGAATGATACTAAATCAAACACTTTTTAAAATTTGACCAGAATCAGATGAAATTTATGAAAAAAAGTTTTAAAATAATTCAATTTTAAAATTTCACGGATATGATCATAAAACGGTTTTGACCCAGAAATTATATATATATATATTTGTAGGAAGAAGACGATTCAGATTTTGATGTGTCAAGTTTGAAAAAATATGAATTTACAACTTTTGAACGTTCTGCTATTTGTGTCTCTGGTAATTTCATTTAAAACAAATTGTCTGATATAAAAAAAAACGAAAACAAACAAACTTGAAGAATGACACGACACCTAAGTGAAATTGAATTCTTTTTCATTAGAATACAGGAGTTATTACTTTCTCTTTGTAATTGTACAAAATGTTTATTTGCCATTGAGTAGAATTACGTTGGTAATCTTTTAGACAATCTTTTGAATATTCATGATCAATGTCATGTTCAGTATTAAATTCTACATTTGAAGACCTGTTTGCTAGATTTGGTAAATAAACATATGATCATATTAAAGTGTGACATCACACCGAAAATTAAAAATTGTAATATGGCTATTTAATAACAAAACCAGTGGATGGATTTTATACCTTGTTACCTAATGATACATGTAAAGTATATCTGCACAATTGTAGCTCTTGTTATTATTTTTTTTGGTTTTGCAAAACGTTTCAAAAATACCAAAAAAAAAATAGAGCTATGTTTCACAGCTATGTACTGTACAGAAAGAGACGTACTGTGACTGATCATGGACATAGTGGTACACTACTCTGAGAGTGGTAACCAGTAACATTGTTATTTCTTAAAAAATCTTACCAATTCTTTTTTGAATTAGTTGGGCATAACTTACCACTTGAAATTTAAACAAAATTGTGAATATATCTTTGGATAAAAAAAAGGTGGGTTACCACTCACAGAGTGGTGAATCACTGTCAGTAACCAGTCATGGTAGATCTGTTTCGGTACTGTACCTTGATCTTCAGGTCGGAAAATAAAAACTCAGGTTTCTATAGAGCCCATCATCCTTGGATTAGGTTTGTCTCCCGTAATGATAAACTTGTACACTTAAACATATAGACTTACATGTATGTGTATTAACATGAACATGTAAATTTATATGGGCTACGTTCCTCATCATTTAAGGCAGATGTGAAGGCATTGATGGACATTGCAGTGATAAAGTAGAATCAGACAAACTATTCCAATACTCTACTATCATTCTCTGTGATGTTCTTCATGGTTTTAGTGAATGACCTTCTGTTGGTGCAAGTGAAAATAAGTTTATCCAGTCTACATCATCAATACCATGTAAAAAACACCTGTATCATATATCTGTCTCTACTATATTCAAGAGTTGGTTAACCTAAATTTCCTGATCCATCTGCATAACTAATATGATCAGTATATGTAACCAGACTTGTGGTTCTTGTCTGAAATGATTCCAGCTTTTGTATATCCCTCTTCATTTAGGGAGACCAAACTGTATCATATTCGAAAATGGGATTATAATACTATAAACCAGTAAATTATTAGAAACATATCACGACACAAAAAAATGAAAAGGAAGATGGAAGAGCAACCTACACATATTTTTGTTTTGTTTCAACTGCTAGTACTTCATAATTAACTGAATAATATCCAGCATCATATGACAGCATCAAAGTAACTTGGACTGATTTCATTCTGTTTCAAATGAAAGCATGATAGGCTTTGGTGAAATTTAATATGATACAAACATATTACTGATTTCAAGACTTGTGGCCCTTACCCTAGAACTACCTCCTTAAGAAATTTGCATTTAGCTGCATTAATTTCTGTTTCCAAACGTTTGACCAATCACATAACTCATCTAGATTTTCTTGTAATTAATTTATCATGATCTTCAACTGAAGAATTCTTAGAATATGTCTTACATTTTAAACAATTTCATTTACAGTCTCAGGAAGATGATGAATAATGTATCAAATTAAAAATGGAAGAATTGAGAGTGCAACAAAAAAATGTTAAACATTAATAAGAATATGTTTACACAAATTTTTTATACTTTACTTTCTAAAGTTGGTTCTTGTAACACAAAATACTAATATTTTCACTTGAAAAGGTAGATATGTTGTTGAATGTTTATGAATACTTTTGCATCTATAAAATAAAATTTATATATGAACATTGTATATTTGTACCTATTCAAAAATAATTTTTTCCCAGTTTGTTGATAATGTATGCCACTAGTGATGTGTGCATTTGCTGATCATAATTAGCATTTTATGTGAATAGAAAGCCAAATAAATTAGACTTAAAAAATGTGGTATTATTTTGTATGGCATTGTTATCATTGATGTCATACTAATGTTTGTAGAACCTGGTATATATTAGTAATAAATTGAGTGTTAGTTGGTTGATCTTTATTTTCTAAACCACAAATGAAAGGTTGCCAAGTAGTTAATGACAGAGTTAGAAATAGGAGCCTGCCGCCAGCACGGCTATTTTTGGCAGGACTTGCTAATTTACGCAAAAATTTATATAGCCATATAGTAAATATATTAAAAATTGTATTCAGGACTGGCTAGAATTTGAGTGAGTTTCCTACACTGTTTACGATTTATGGGATTGGGTGCAAAAAAGGGAATTTTCCATTCATTTATATGTTTGATGGAATTGTCTTTAATTGCAAAAACTGGAATTCAAGAATCTCCTACACAAACTAATGTTCACCCTTATTAAAACCCTTAACATATGTACCCATGATAAAGTATTCAAAATTGCAAATACCAGTATATGGAATTATATATCAAATACTTTGTGATGTGCTGATTGCTTGTTGCAGGTCTCTGCAGAAAATTATGGCTTGTTATATGGAAGACAAGGAGGAACAAAAGACTGGTCTGTTGAAGTGTGTTTAACATACAATCCTGAATTTTATACCTTACCAACTACCAAGGAATCTGCTGTAAGTTATTTTTAGAAATAAAATTATAAGGAATCTGCATGAATGTTTCTGCGCTAACAATAACCAAAGTGTGATGTTGCTTTGAAAGGAAATATATTGATTACCAATGAAAAAATAACCTTCCCAGATGCATGAAAAATACCTAATCATTCATGTAATCAAGTGGAAATTAGGCAGTCTGTCTCTTGGAAACTACTGTACCAAATTTCATGAGACTTTGTAGGTAGTTAGGGCATGATTATGTGGTTGTTCATATATCCACTGAATTATATTGTATGTGGGAGTTATACCCCTTTGAAATTTGGAATGGTGAAGAAAACGGAAGATGTACAATAAAACGTACATTTCTGAAGGCAAAAACATGCAATTTTAATTCTAGTTATTTTTCTGAGAGCACAGTATTGGAAAAATAAAGCTTTGAATATCTCTGCTTTGTTAGCCTTAGAATAACAATATAAATTTCTTCATTTCTGTTTTGAACTGATTTTTAGGTTTTTTTAAATTATGTAATATTTTTCCACAGTGAGTAGATTTAAAAGGTAGAGGTTTGTGATCATAACAAAGTACTTTAACCCCACAACACTTTTTGTGCCACTCCTGAGTCAGGAATTTCTGGCCTCTGTATGTCTTGTTTTGTTTTCACTTTCAGTTAACTTTTATTTAACTGGAGTCTATAAGGGCACTTACATGCATTTCACTTTACCTGTGTATAGCGCTGCAGCCTGTCCTGTGGTATGAGGGTTTCCTCTTTATTTATTGAAGACCCATGAGTGGCCTTTAGCTTACATTTCTCATCTCATTGGGGTTGTTGTCTCTTTGACATATTCATCATATCCATTCTCATTATATGCTTACATGTACATGTATTTCAACAGATTCAAGGCCTTCTCAAGGACTTCACACCAGACTTTGGTTGCTATGACAGCAAAGTTTACAATGGAGGTCAAGGACAGGGAAATATTGTTGCTGTTGCTAGGGGTAACTGTACCTTTGTTGAGAAGACTGATATGGCAGAAAAACATGGGACAAAGGGTGTACTGATTGTATCAGAAAGCCAGGTTTGTTATAGAGGTGTTTTTCTTTATGGACTCTCCATAATTTTCGGTGAATTATGACCTTTGCTCTTTAGATTGTGATTCTCTCCATAGTGCAAAGTAAAAAATGATATTATTCAGAATTGTACAAGTCATTTTCACAAAATATGACAAAAAAATGTGCATTCTCATTAAGTAGCATAAACAAATTACATTGGAAAAATTGGACATCACTGGTCTACACAGCCGTCTTTCGGCCAGTCAGTGCCCCACCCCATTTTTTATATTTCAGAATTTACCTCTCGTAGAAGTACTTAGCACTCAGATGTTAATCCAATTGATGTTGGAAAATGGAGTTTCAAAAGAAAGGGCTCCAGCTATTTTTTGCCCCTTTTCGCCTTATGTTTGCAATAACTTAACAAAATTTTCCAACAAAAGTGGGTTCTTACATCTAGAACCCGCTTGAGTCTGCCATTTTACAACATAGAATAGCATCTAAAAGGCTATCAAAGCTTTTACATCTCCTTATCTAAATCAGCCTTTCCATATGCTATTTATATGAGTAGTAAACCATGAATCTGAATCATGGATTATTCTTTTTACAGGTGAATCCTGGATTAAACCAGACTTCAGACATTGGCAGGTTTAATATTGCTAGTGCTGTTATATTGCAGTCCAATTTCAATAAAATCAAGGTTGGTTATATAGTTATAGACTTTAATAGGTCTCCATTCAAAGACCTTCAATGTCATCCAGCAGTGGAAGCTGGTGTAATAGCTGCTTGACTGTGTATCTGTCATACTTAGAGTGTACATGCTTTGTGTAATCTATAACTCAAAAAGTATATAACCGATATTGTTTAAATTTTACAGACTGTTTAAATTCATATTGACAATCTGACCTAATATCATAAAGACATTGGATTATTTTTGACTTACATTTTGAGGATGTTGAACTTAACCATTTTTTGTCATGAATTCAAGAATCAATGAACTGATGATTTTTCCCTAAACCACAAAAATTTGTACCCACGATTAGAGGTACTATCATAGTATGTTTTGACAGATCCACTTCTAAATTTAAAGTTAAATTGGTTGAATTTTTTACCATTACTTTTTTTCTGAGCTCCTCACTTCATGCCAAAATTGTAGACAGAGTTATTGTTCTTTACTTCTCGTGTTATCTGATTGAATTTTTTAGCGCCACCTGGTGGATAGAACTACTTTGACAATTTGCATATAATTACGATTCCGGCAAAATTTTTCAAAAAGAAGTAGTTTTGATTGAGTATATATATTATACATTACACAGGACTTAGGGAAGAAAACAGAGGTGTTGATCTATGCTCCTAGCTTACATGAAGGTTTTGATCCTTGTTTAGTGGTGATATTCTTATTGGCAGTGTTCTGTATTGCCATTGGAGGTTATTGGTCAGGATTGGTCACTATTGACAGGTAAATGATGTCTAAAATAAAATGTTCCTCCATGTTATCTTTCTGGTTTTTTTTTTGCCATTCTGTCTGTTTAAAGATTTTTTTCAATTATCTTGACTTCTGGGGATGGATAGATTTCAGATGTGATATGGGGCTTTATAAAGATGTAATTTCTACTAACCATGTTTACTAAAACACAGTTTCATTGCCAAAATTAAGCACTATTAAGTAATACTTTGGTTTTATCTGTTCTGAATAGATTTTCACTAGTCTTCAGCTAATAATCTAGTGCTAATTTTGTGGTCTGGACCATGTTGCTTACTTGTTACAGTACCTGAACCGGTCCGTGCAACAAAAGTTGCGATCGGTCATTGATCACCGATTAGTTTCTGATCATTCATTGATCCGTCAAAGCAATCCACTAAACCGGTGATCGCATCATGTGACCGTTGAGCGGTCAGTAGAATTTACAGGTTCCATTGTTTTATTTGTCAGTTTTATACATATGCAGACCTGAACCGATCCATGCAACAAAAATTCGACCAGTTTCCGGTCTGTCATCGATCTGTCAGACCCATACATTTAACTGGTGATCGCATCTTGTGACCACAGAGTTTTTGTTGTTTTTGTTGTCAATTGTACACATATTTACATAATGTAATTGACTTAAACATCAATTTATATTTTTATTTTAAATTTCTTTTATTTAAAACAGATCTTATGTCATTTTGCATTTCAAAACTGCGAACAGATCGGTCACTAGTCATCGGTCATCGATCAGTCAGCAATCAATCAGTCAACAGTCGTCGATCCGTCAAATTGTTGCGCAGGATTGGTTCAAGGACTGTAAACATAATGCAGTAGATTCAAACATCAATTAATGCCTTTATTTTAAATTTGTTTTTTTTTAACAGATCATCCATCATTTTACATAAGAAAACTGCGATAGGTTGGTCACTGGTCATTGGTTATCAATCCGTCAGCGATCAATCAGTCAACAGTCATCGACCAATCAAATAATTTCCAGGATTGGTTCAGGGACTTTACAAGGCAAAATTTGTAACATGCATCATGTTTTCAAAAAATACTTACTGATATTTGATTTGTTGAAATATTTTAGTACACTGTATTTCTATATCAAGTAAATTTATCAATTTTGTAAAATGCTTCCTTGATTCTCTAAATATTTGATAATTTTTACAAGGATTCAACAAAAACAAGAAAAAGAACAGAAAAAGAAAGCTAAGAGAACAGACTATACCCGATCATCTGAGGAAGGAAAAAAGGAAAAAGAAGATGAAAAAGAAGATGATGATGAAAACTTAGATATCACATTACCATCTGTGCTCATATTCTTTGTGCTGGTCTGTGGATTCTTGGTTCTTCTTTACTTCTTTTATGATTACCTGGGTAAGTATATATGTAGCTGTATGGACAATGCTGTCTGTCTGACGTTTGGCCTGTCGGTCTGTAAGATTGCCTGTTGGACTGTCTGTAGATTTCTAGTGAATGCATATGCTGCCTATTACAATTGCCTTGGCATGTTTGTATATGTGGGGACTGTTCTATGTGACTGATTGTCTGTTTGTTTGTTAGCGGATCCTTATACCTCATCTAGTATTACATGTATATGTGGGGACTGTTCTATATGTCTGATTGTCTGTTTGTTTAGTGTATCCTCATACCTCATTTAGTATTACATGTATATGTGGGGACTGTTCTATGTGACTGATAGTCTGTTTGTTAGTGGATCCTTATACCTCATCTAGTATTACATGTACATGTGGGGACTGTTCTGTATGTCTGATTGTCTGTTTGTTTGTTAGTGGATCCTTATACATGTACTTTGCTTATTTCTATCAGTCTTTTTCTTTGTCATTGGATTCCTTGTACTTTCTTACACCTCTTTGTCGTAGCTAACTGTTGAAAGAAATGAAGTGAACCAGTATTTACCTAGGTATATCCCACATCTCAAACCCCTTCTAACATTATATTGCTCAATATAATTTGTTGTCATACATCTTATGTCATTACTTATTGCATTAGTTCAGCCTTTTTTACATCAGTAGAAAAGAAAGGGGCATTCTCCATGTTCTCTATAACACTTGCAACATTAGGAAGTTTACCGTATCTGAGCACCTGGTCCAAAATTCCAAGTTTTTAGTGAAGTCTGGGTTCTCATTTATCCATGAGTATTCTGTTTCTTGTTCTAGAAATGGTAAATTTTTTTCATTTATTTTTTGTAAGTGCAACTTAGGACAGAGAAATTGTTACATACTGTGGAAGCATTGTTATTCCTGGGTCATCAATTTTTGTGGTTTTCATGGGTAGACCAAAGTAGGAAATTTGGCTCCCAACAAAAGGAAGATTCCAGTTGAAGTGTATCCTGCGAACCTCAAAAACTACAAATTAAAAAATTCAAGAATCAACAAACTTATGTTTATTCCAAAATTCCTGAAAATTGGTATCCACAAATTCAAGTACCTTCACAGTATAGCATGATCATTTCTTCAATTTGATACTGACAATGTCGTGGAATATCTCGACGAGCATGAATTGAGATGTTCCACATGATATTGTCAGTATCAAAATCCAAAGTAACTATCATTATGTTTACTGGTAATCTTATAATCAGCCTTTTTGATTTTTTTTATGTATATTTAGCTCAAAATCTAGTAGTGCAACTACAAACTGTTGGTGCATGCTGTCATTTTAATTCAAAAGTCCAAAGATGACCTGGTGACATCACTATCTATGCCAAAGTTTTGATAATAAAATTTTTTTTTCGAATATCTTGTCATGCATGAGAGATAGAAAAATATCTGTCAACCAGATCAAAGGAAAAAGTATGGATTTCCGATAAACATTGCTTCCCACCTGTCACAACTAACACATATGAAATATCTCAGAGAGATGCATAGAGAGATTTTTTTTGTCATATTCATATTTCTGTTTTCAGTATTTGTGATTATAGCGATGTTCTGTATAGCTGGCAGTGTAGGACTGTTCTACTGTATCCTACCAATGTGGAAGTATATCCCATTGTCTGTCAGGTAATTTTAGTCTTTATGGTGAAACAAAACAATCTTTTTATTGAAACATATGAATATAAAATATAAGAAAATCAGAGTACGCTTACCCTACCGTCGCACCTGGTCCATGCTTACTTAAAAAAAATTGCAAAATGCATTTTGAATCAATGTTCTTTTAAAAGTGTCTGGTTTAGGCAGGTGTTTGGTTCATTCAGCATTCAGTTTAGACAAATTTCACTGTATTTTACTATTCAGAAAGTTATTTTAATTTTCTTTTTCATTAGATTTCCAAAGTTCCCATGCTGTAAGAGTCAGCCAGAGATTAAGTATATTATTCTGTACTGTATATGTGCCACTGTTGCCATAGTATGGGCCATTCAGAGACATGAAAGGCAGGTACAAGTTTTTCTGGGTAATCAGTTCTTTTTTCCCTTCGCTCTTGTTGAGGGATATTTCTATATCACGGTATATTCGCACTGCAATGGAAGAGGGAGGTTTAGTGCACTGTAAAATCTAGATTTAACCCACCATTTGGTGTGAAACGCCTCTGCCAAGTCAGACCATTGCTGTACCAGCTGCTCTGGTGGTGTAATATCTATTTTGCCAGATTTTTTTTGGACGTGACTTGATTATGGATCAGATTATTGACCAGTAATTGTGTTGTTGCCATTATATGTTGTACTTAAGTATCAGTCTTTATAAAAACCAGACAGAAGGTGATTTCTACATTTCAAAAACACACTGAAATCACTTGTTTCTTGTTTTGAAACATTTATTGATCACATAACCAGTCTTAGTTTTTCATTTAGAAGTTGTGCTTTTGAGATAAAAATTACATAGATTGTACATGAAATTGACACCTTGCAAGAGTCATTGTTCTTGATTTTGTTTGATTTAGTTCATTTCAGTGAGAGATAAATGTATGATTTTCTCAAAAATACAGATCTGAATATGGAAAGGACAATACGTCAAATAAAAATATTAGGGGCGGATCCAGGATTTGAGTTTGGGGGGGGGGTGTTAATTGAATTAAATGCAGTGCAAAGCAAGGCAAAAAATATGGGATGAAACTTGTGGGAAAAAAAAAAAAATTCTTACTGGTTTAGGGGGGTGGTATGCCAGTCCTTGGATCTGCGCTTGAATATAGCATATGTAGATTGAAAAAAAACATCATTTGTTCAGTGGTTTTTTCTTCACCATGTATCATTTTAATATTGGCACAGTCTGAATTTTATATTGACTGATACTTAATTTCACATGACAAGATATTTGAAGGTCAATCATTTTCATCCTGAAATATCTGTTTACCATAATGAATAAATAATTCTTTAATAATTTTTATTTTCTGAATGATTCAAGGGAGATAATTCCATAGGTTTTTATTTCAAAGTTTTATGTATTTCAACATTATATAACACAGTAATCAGTATTTCTCTGTATAGTTGGTATTTTAGGGTGTAAGTAAATATTTTTCTTTAATTTACAAAATATGGTTGTACATATGCTTCCTTCTTTTTCAGCTATGCCTGGGTTCTTCAGGACATTCTAGGAGTAGCTTTCTGTATTAACATGCTCAAAACAATCCAAGTGCCTAATTTAAAGGTATGTAAAGACTATTTTGGTATTGTTGCATATGGAGTACAGGACTTTGTTAGAATCAGGCAGAATCTATTAAATTTGAATATTAAAATATCATCTATCTTACAAGATACTTTCAGTATTCTATTCTTGGAAATGACCCATACTTGATCTCTGCCTCACTTTGGAAAATGTTCATTAGAATGTTAGAAAATTAATGGTTTTTGGCAGAAATATTTGATTTCCACATTTTTCAGATTTGCTCAATACTTTAAGCTTTGGATAAAGATATCAGGTTTGCCCATTACTTTAAGCTTTAGGTAAAGAGATCAGATTTGCCCATTATTCTAAGCTTTAGGTAAAGAGATCAGATTTGCCCATTAATCCAAATTTTGGGAAAAGAGATCAGATTTCTTGCTTCAAGTGTGAGAGGTCATGGGTTACACCCTGGCATGGTCATGCTAAACAGATCTATTCTGTCTATGGTACTGAGGCTATAATAAATAATATGTTTCCCATTATCCTGCTTACCCTAATTTATTATGCATACGTACCTTAAACTTTTATAGCCATTTTAGCTCAAGCACTATTAAAATCTAGATTGTTTTCCAATAAACTCAATCTAAAATGATTTTATGAAATTAAATTATTTCAGTACCTAGCTACCTTATTATTTTCTTGCTTATAACATGAAACAGCACTATAATTTATTTTGGCCTATGTTTTAAGTTAGCAAAATTAGCTTGCATTTAATATTAAGAGACATTTTGATATTTATTTTTTTTCCAGATCTGTTCCATATTACTGATACTCCTGTTTGTGTATGATATATTCTTTGTGTTCATCACTCCATATTTTACTAAGGTAAGGCTAAAAATACAGTACTGCTCAAATGGACTTTACCTTCTCCACTTCCAATGGTGGAACTTGGCATGTAACAAACACAATTTCCTGATAAATCTAGTTGTCTGATGTTTAATTTTGATTGGCTTGTGTTTATAGTGTATGTTTATGTATACCTTCTGGAACTTTTATTATAGGCTGATAAGTGCTCATCATTATGTGTAGGTCTAAAAGGTTGAACTCCATTGATGTATTTTCTTTTTGTTCTTTGCTGTGTAAAGAACATTACACTTTGGCCCTCATCTTTGCATTGTAACAGTCAAACTGTGGTAGCTCGAGCACCAAGGGACCATTCATTACAACAGTCAAACTTTGGTAGCTCGAGCACCAAGGGACCATTCATTACAACAGTCAAATCTCAGTAGCTCGAGCCCCAAGGGACCATTCATTACAACAGTCAAACTGGGTAGCTTGAGCTCCATGGGACCATTCATTACAACAGTCAAACTGGGTAGCTCGAGCCCCATTCATTACAACAGTCAAACCTCGGTTACTCAAGCCCCAAAGGACCATTCAAATGTGTTCAGGAGTTTTCCGTATTTTTCCTTTGCCGGTCTGTGTTTTGACTTAATTGTTAGAAGTTGCTTATTTTGTTAGATTTTACATTTTTATTGATTTGTAGACATTAACAAAATGCTGTTCTTAATTTTTTAAGATACATTTAAGGTTTGAGTTTGTGGCTCAATTATTTGTTTTAATTTTTTTTTCCTTTATGCTTTTATCATACCAAATTCGGTACTTTCTAAAACTTTGATGAGTTCCATGTTAGATTGAACCTACCTAACTTGTGATGACATGAATATTACTTGTAATTACATAAATGACACTTTGATTAATGACAGAACTCATTTTTTCACTCCTTTTATTGCCCAAACTGACAAAATGGCTGACGAGTTCGAGTTAGTGAGGGCTATTCTCCTAAGATTTATTACCAAAGTTATTCATACTGATTATATTGGAGAAAATGTTGATACTTTGAATTTGGGTTTCTGAGCCATTTGAATTGGAGCGAGTGAAGTTTGACTGTAGTTTCCTGTTAATTGTTCATACGTAGTTTAACATATTTAATTTGTTTAGATAGTTAAGGGTATTGAATTATACAATGTAAATTTTGTATAAAAATGAGTGGTCAAATAAATGGTTTTTCAAGGTTTGGAAATCACAGTAAGCATTTACATCTTTTTCTTTATATACTTCCTTTATTCAACATATTCAAAGGGGAGTTCGTCAAATTTCACTTTGAATAATCATAATTTTCTATATTTTTTTGTTTGCTACTAAGGAGGAGAAAGAGGACCTTTCTATTCATCGAAGAGTAAGATTTTTTCTTCATATGTTCAGTGATTTTCCAACCCTTACTTTTGGTTTAAATTTCGGTCCCATTTCTAGAGAGAAATATGCTCCAAATTTCCAATTATGACTTGAAACAATCTCTCAAGATTTGTACTTGATTAAAATGGAGATTTGTAAGATGTGCAGATCCTCTCTCCTATTTGGCATGCATGAATCACCTCATTGACTTCAATATAATAAAAATTGTAATGGTCTCTTCATGGACTTCAATTAAGAATAATTTTTTAAATACTGTTTAAAAATCCTTGCCTTCATGTATATAATTTGTTTCCCCGAGTCACAATTATCACTAGTCCTTTTTCCCGATTGCATGGGCCTGGGGTCCTTTCTCCAAAACAATAGGAAAATCATTGATATTGATTAGCGGTATCTACTATTTTACAAGCCAATTTCTTTTTTAGCATGGGGCTATGGACTTTAAAGCCTAAATATTTGAACATTCCAGTTCTTTTTTTTTTGTTTTTTTGTTTTTTTTTTTAAACGGGTTTTCACTACATACTATTGGGAATCTGCATGTAGCAATACCAAGGTTTTTGGTGAACATATTTATCTTTCATTTTAACAAACGAATGACGGTATAGCAAGTATTTTGCATGTGATGTTAAGTTTGCCATACAAACGTTGAGCGATCAAAGTTTTTCTTCTGGCTTAAAGTACTTAAAATTGTTCGTTTACCTTTTTGCCTCAATATCACATAATTTTACACCCGCCAAAATCACCCACTATACAGTATTAGATTTCTCTTATTGAGAGAGCTAAGTGACAGTCTGATTTCTTATAATCTACAAATTAAAATATGAGATGCTCTTTCTCTAATTTCTTAAAATAAATTAATTTAAAAATAAAGTTTAAATCTCCCAGCCAATCTTCGTGTGTAACATCATTAAGCAGAAATTGAAATCTTCTCCATGGGTGTCTTAGATTTCTCTTTCAGTAATTTAATTGGCATGTTACTTTAGATAGGTTAAAATATATTTAAAGGTATATAGAAGGAATTCTAAATGTGTCTGGCGTCGATTTCACAAAAAGTCGTAATTGTGAAATTGATTGCAAGTCATGATGTCACAATGTTAGTTTAGGTTGTGACAACATTTTACACTTACAACTTTTTGTGAAATCAGCTGGTTCAGACATATGTTTGGTTTTTTCAGGGTTTGGTTAGACAGGTTTCACTGTATTTGGCCTAGAATGCTTGTTGATTCAGAATTTTTAATGATATGAAGGAACAAGATTGGCCTTTGGAAAGATGCTGAAAAAACCAAGTTAATGGAATATTTAAATACATGTATCAATTTTCAAATAGACAAAACGTTTAAAAGATTTATAGTTTGAACTCGGGGAGTTGTCTGATTGTGAAAACTGTTATTTTCAGTAGTGCATCTTTTATTTTAGATATATGTACAAGGTAGAATATCATTTTTCATAGTTTCTGTATGGTTTGGTCAAACCAAAAGTTCAAATTCTCAATCCTTTGGTAACTAAGAGAATGGATTGATGATTTCAAAACTCCTGGCACATACATGTATGGAAATTTGAGAAAAAATGAACATTGATACCCTCGCATGAACGTATCATCATAGTATTATATAATGTTTATGGAGAATACGTACCAAACTAGTATTCCAGTATTGTATAATGTTTATTGAGAATACGTACCAAACTAGTATTCCAGTATTGTATTATGTTTATGGAGAATACGTACCAAACTAGTATTCCAGTATTGTATAATGTTTATGGAGAATACGTACCAAACTAGTATTCCAGTATTGTATTATGTTTATGGAGAATACGTACCAAACTAGTATTCCAGTATTGTATTATGTTTATGGAGAATACGTACCAAACTAGTATTCCTGTATTGTATAATGTTTTTTGAGAATACGTACCAAACTAGTATTTCAGTATTGTTTTGTAGACTGGTGAAAGTATAATGGTAAAAGTGGCAACAGGAGGTGCGAGCAAATCTTCTGAAAAGGTAACATTCTTGGATACTAAATGAGTCATGTATGAGGGCACTTTATTACACCCCACGCAACAAAGTTGCGAAGGGTACAATGTTGTTGACTAGTCAATCGTGTTGTTAGTCCATCTTCAGTATTCCAAACTTTTTTTTTTAAACGTTTGCAGATATTGACATGATTTTTGGTATATAAGTTCACCATGATAAATTACAGGTCAAGTTTAATTTTCATTGTGCTCTGTTGATTTTTACCGAAATTAAGGGCCTTGAACTTAGCAAAATTCACAGAAATAACAGTTTTCCTGATCTTTTTTTCTGAATGCTTGCAGATTATGACATGATTTTTGGTATATAAGTTTATGATGATAAGTTACAGGTCAAGTATACGTTTTGTTCTGTTTTGATGATATTTAGTTTGGATTAACTAAAATTCAAAGAAATCACAGTCTGAAGTTTGAAACTACTATTCTGAGTAACAGAATTTAGTTAGAAGATAAAGGACAAAAGGCTGATAAAACGCTCTTATTCCTTTATTGTAGTGGTCCTTCTACATGTATTTCTCTTACGAACAAATTTACTTGAGCATCCAACATTGGGATTCATGGGGTATGTGAGCGCAGTCACTGAGGTTCTTTAATCTGTCAATAGATCATAGACTGCAATCAATATTCAATTAAGGAGGTAGACCTTGGGTAAGGGACATAACTCTTGAAATCAGTGATATTTTTGTATCATATTCAATTTCATCAAAGCCTATCAAGCTTTCTTTTGAAACAGAATGAAGGTGTGTCCCTTACCCTAGGTCTACCTCTTTAAGGGGATAGGGTGATGACTGTTTAGCCTGGTGTCAGAATTATGTGTTCAATTAGGATGACATTAAACATGATTTTCTTCTACTAAAAAAAAACAGAATTTCCCTTTTCTACCATTATACTTCTCTTTTTAACATATGTTTACTTTCAATTTCACTATTTTCGGCACGTTTTGTAGGCTGGTACATATATGCCAGATATTCAATCTGTGAGCTAGCATAATGAAGATCCTGCTCAGTGTGTTGAATTGATACAAGGCTTGATCTCTTCAATTGGTCTATCATACCGTTCCTGAAATGTAGAGAACAAATGTCATAGGGCATTAAACCACATACAGTCAATCAAACAGTTTTTACCAAAATAAATTTAAAAATTGATTTTATATTCATGTAAATGTAAGTGTACATGAAGGATAGCAGCTTTGACCAGTAACTATGGTAGGAGATAAATCCAACTGTTTATTACCATAATCAAGTCCAAGCAGCTATTTTGAGCCTCTTTATATCTCTCATCTTTTCTGTCTTTTTCAGTTACCAATGGTATTCATAGTACCAAGACTTACATCTCCTTACAGCAGCTGTATCAATCAACCTTCTATGTTGGGATTTGGTGATGTTATTGTCCCAGGTTAGAAAATAATGATAAAGTATCTTTATTTGTGGGTGTCAGATTTTTAGCATGTTTGTCAGGTGTTTGCCAAACTTTCACTGATTTTAAGGGCTTTATGAAAATCAGGCAGGAGATAACTCGTGCATGTCAAAAACCCACATAATTCACTTTTATTTATGATTCAGAAACAATTACAGACCACATGACCAATCTTAGTTTTTCTTATTTAGATAAAAATTATGTAGATTGTACATGAAATTGGCACTTTGCAAGAGTTGGTTTGGTTTTATTTGGTTGATTTGAGTTGATGAATGTATGATTTTATAAAAAAAAAGTGCAGATCTGAATGCCGAAACGATTACCGTTATGTGAAAGTATAGCATATATAGACTGAAAAAGCTTCGTTTGTTTGGTGGGTTTTTCTACACCATGAATCACTTTACCATTGGCAGTGTCTGAATATTATATGGACTTGTACTTAACATATACACTATAGCCCAAACTCTCACGGTCCCATTGCAAAATTTATTGTTTTCATTTTGTTGATTGAGAGATGAATGAATGTGTTTTTTCAACATACAAATTTTTATGTAGAAAGGACTTTAGATCAGTAAAAAGAAGGCATATTAAGATCCAAAAAACATTGTTTTTTCAGTGGGTTTTTCTACTGTATGAAGCACCTCTATAATTGACATATATGGATTTGTACCTAATAATGTATGCCTTTTTCTGAATTAATTGTACAACTGACTGTAACAGAAGAGCTTTTTGGTATTTTTTACAAAATTCACAAAAGTACCAGAGTGAAGAATACATGAATTTCTCCTGTTCAAAAACATAATTCAAATCTGGATTTTGACATTCCTTCCTTTTTCATGGCTCATATATTTATGTATCATATCTCTAATTTCCACTTATTGTTGGCTTTTTAAAGTCCTGTCAGTTGCCATAGTAACACTTAAGCTATTGTTATTGCAAACAAGAAAGAAAACAATTTTCATGAATTGGTAAAATCTTTTTTAGAGTGGACATTTACTCTCCTGTTCACACCATTCATGTATTTATGATAGATTCAGAAATCACTTATTTAAAAAAAATTCTCTTCTGTTTCTTTGAAATTTAATTGTTTTAAATGCCATCTATCATATCTATAACAAGTCCAAACTATTTCAGGGCTGTTGATTGGCTATAATCATGGAATGGATCTGAAAGTAAACAGCAGAAAAGTCTACTACATAGCTACAGTCATAGGTGAGTCACTCAAAGCTACAGTCATAGGTGAGTCACTCAAAGCTACAGTCATACATGAGTCATACAACCTTACTGTCTTAGAAAAGTCATTCTTCAGAATTACAGTCATACTTAACCTATAGTTAAATATTCAAAGCTGTAGTCAAAGGTGAGTCATCCAATTCTACAGTCACATGAAAGTCATTCAAAGCTACTGTCATAGGTGAGTCACTCAAGGCTAGTCATAGGCAAATCATTCAAAGCTACAGTCATAGGTGAATCATTCAAAGCTACAGTCATAGGTGAATCATTCAAAGCTAGTCATGGATGAATCATTCAAAGCTACAGTCATAGGTGAGTCACTCAAAGCTATAGTCATAGGTGAGTCTTCAAAACTACTGTCATGATTGAGTCATGCAATACTTCAGTAAAAGGTGGCTTATTTAAAACTACAGTCACATGTGAATCTTACAAAAATACATTCATAGGTAAATCACTTAAAACTAAAGTCATAGAAAAGTTGTACAGCGCTATAGTCATAGGTGTGTCATTGTACCTCCATAAGCAGCTGGCAGAATTGTTATTGAGACGTGGTATTTAAATTCTGTTTGAAGTAGGGTGTTTTAGAATGACAAAAAAAAAGTATCAGCGCTTATCCCCATAAAAGCTAAGAACAATATGAATCATGTGTCCACATTGGTCCCCAAATGTACAGGGTTCAACAGAGAGCAGGGGATATTAATCCCATTACGGTCAAAGTCTAGTTTGTTTTATTTTTTTGTATAAATGATCCTGTATTGACATTTAAATTATTCAACAGGATATGCTGTTGGTATGGTGATAACCTTTGTTGCTTTGGAGGTGATGGAAACTGGCCAACCAGCTTTACTCTATCTTGTGCCTTGTACACTTATAACAACATTTGTGATTGGCTGTATAAGAGGGGAAGTAAACCTATTATGGAATGGACTTCAGAAAATGGTATGGTATAAATATACATATGTAGGTCATTTGAAATTTTATACACCTGTACTGGATAAAATTCTTGTCTTTTTACCCTTTTGCATTTTATTTTTTACTATACCAACACAACGAGGCTGCACAGGGTCTAATGTCATCACTACCTTGTGAGCACAACTCCTCTGAAACTGCTTGACAAATTCCTTTTACATGTATTCTTGGTAGGGTGTTTAGTTATAAGGTGAAGGTGTGTATACTACATGTATACCATCATTTTGATTCTGAAAATTTTATGGGAGGTAGACCTTGGGTAAGGGACATAACTCTTGAAATCAGTGATATTTTCAGATGTTCATAGTTAGAAAAGACTTTCTGAGCCAAATTTCTCTAAAACTGTTTGAAGGATTCCTTTTATATTTGGTATATACTATTATTTGTTTTTTGATCTATGAAGAAATAACTTCAATCACGTGGTGCACGCTTAATAACGTGAGTAGCACGTTATATTCAAGTGGGCACCACAGGCATTGAAGTTAATGTTTCAAATACTAATAGACCGAAAAAATTTAACATTCATTTCTTATAATTTAATTTCAGTATCAAAATTTAACATTCATTTCTTATAATTTAATTTCAGCATCAAAATTTAACATTCATTTCTTATAATTTAATTTCAGCATCAAAATTTAACATTCATTTCTTATAATTTAATTTCAGTATCAAAATTTAACATTCATTTCTTATAATTTAATTTCAGTATCAAAATTTAACATTCATTTCTTATGATTTAATTTCAATATCAAAATTTAACAAGTAAATCAGTGAAAAAGGTTGATGACGTCACGGTCATTACAAATGATGACATTACAGAATTAGGTCTATTAGATGATGAACAACATTGTTCATCCAATCAGAAAATGTGTTTCATCAGATATTATACTATAGAGCTTTAAACATGTTCTGGTTGTATTTCAGCACAACAAATCAGAAAAGGACGGGAGTTCTAATCTGCCTCCAAGTCATACAGATACAGACACTGTGTCTGTTAACCAGGTCAATGTTGAAGTAGGTAGTGGTTCCTCCACTATAGACAGTGAAAACAAAAGTTTGATCAGGGAGTGACTGTGCTGTGGCATATATAACAGGAGGAATTATGGGAAAATTAAAACTTTGTGATACTTTTTTTATAGATTTGCATCTTTTCTTGTACAGGATGTTGGGTTTGGTAAATTTTATTTTTGGGATTTTAAGAAAAAAATATTTTCATTAAAAATGGTCAGGGTCACAGTAATAGTTTTAGTTGACTCTCTGTCATAACCACTGAGTAGTCTCCCCTATGTTTACTTCTCAGAGGAAAATTATTTTATTCCATTCCAAACCCATCTTTGTGTAACAGTACTTGAACCAATCCATGCAACTAAAATTGCAATCGATCACCAATCAGTTTCTGATCTACATTGAATCATCAAACAGATCCATTAAACTGATGATAGCATCACATGCAACTAAAATCGCAATCGATCACCAATCAGTTTCTGATCTGCATTGATCCGTCAAACAGA
Source organism: Perna viridis (assembly GCA_037379345.1). Lineage (NCBI taxonomy): Eukaryota > Metazoa > Mollusca > Bivalvia > Mytilida > Mytilidae > Perna > Perna viridis. Next base: position 13,962,570 of record CM074525.1, on the reverse strand, counting down.
TCCATTAAACTGATGATAGCATCACATGCAACTAAAATCGCAATTGATCACCAATCAGTTTCTGATCTGCATTGATCCGTCAGACAGATCCATTCAACTGATGATAGCATCACATGCAACTAAAATTGCAATCAATCACCAATCAGTTTCTGATCTACATTGATCTGTCAAACAGATCCATTACACTGATGATAGCATCACATGACCACAGATCGATCATTATATTTTATGATTCCCTTGTTTTGTTTGTCAATTTTCACACATATACTTACATCCGGGTAATTCAATAGATTTAATCATGTGAAACATCAATTAATAAATTTTGTTACATTTGAACAAAATTGAATATGTGGATTTAATATCTAAAATTTAAGGTAAATTTGATATGGTAGTAAATTTGGTTTCTTCCAATGGATATTTGTAATTTACATTAACTGAATATTCATCGTTTTACATAACAGAACTGTGATCTGATTAGTAACCAGTCATCAGTTATTAATCCGTCAGCGATCAATCAGTCAGCGGTCATTGATCAGTCAAAAAGTTGCATGGATTGTTTCAGGGTCTGTACGCATCGTTATGGAAAACATCAAATTTAAGATTAATAATTTTAGGTATTTTCAAAATGGAAGAGGGAAACAGGCTTCTCAGGCTATATGTACCTGTTTGCCAAATTTTATTTTTTGGCCAAATGTTTTTGTAGAAAAAAATCAGAACAGTTTTCTTTTTAACTGTTTGTTGTTATCAGTTGACATTTTCACATAAGCTTCATATAGATGTGCTTAGGAAAGAATGCGTGCACGATTGTGTTCCATGCAATGCTGTTTTAAAGATTAATTTTTAACTTGTCTTTTTTTGGATTTTATTCAATTAGTTTCAATATACATTTTGTAAGTTTTTTTTGTAACTGTTTGTACCAGTTTCTGGATATTTTCACACATTAAGCCATTGAAATTTATCCTGAAGCATCTGTGACATAAATAAGTTTGACTGATCAAATAGGAAAAAAGTGTGGGAAAATTTCCCTCCATTTTTTTTATAGTGGATTTCAACTAAATTTGCCCTATCAATATCTTATCAATATCTTTACAAACACTTTGACAGTAATTTTTGAAAGTTATGAGGTATCTATAATTTTATAATGTCATAAATCTGTGTTTTTTTTCCTTCCTGTACCACATCTTGTACACTTTTTGCCTGAGTCTTAGATGGAGATGTACTTAATAGTTTGAGACTTGTGAAAATTCACCACAGAATAGATATTAAATATAAAAATTCACTTACGTTGAAGCTCAAATGTCACAAAATTACATTCAGTAACATATGTATTTTTTTTTATTATATACAGTATTTTTATTCAAGGTTATTGCTAACTACAATAAAATGTCTGTAACATTGTAAGATGTTCATACTTTTTAATGCCTCCTCTTGCTGGTCAGAGTATATACATGAAATAGCCAGTCCAACACTTTCAGTTTCCAGATAAGATTTAAAAAGATTTAAAAAAAAACAAACACACAAAAAAAAAAAACAAAAACGCATAGCTCAAGGACCATTAAATACAATTTAGAGATTCTGTCTCTATGAATAGTTAGCGGGTTAAAAAAGGGTATGGAAAAATAATCGTGTCCAAACCCCGCTGATTTGATTTATAGTATTGCGAGAGACCTATAATTACAGGTCTTTGATTTTACAAAGATCAATCAAGGACTCTATATTACACTCCCTAGATCAAGTAGCTAATTTTCAGGTTATTCCCTGAAATCTGGTTTATACTTATTGACTGGGTATGAGGGTTATAGAAAGTTTATTTTTCATGAAATACATCTATTGCCCGAAGTGTGGCTAAGTACAATGGTTGTAACCGATGGACGGGAAAATAAACTTACTATTCTGAATATACAGTCAGTGTTTTGTATACTGAGAGAAACAATAGGAGAGTTCGCCAATCTCATTAGTGACGTCATATTCACTAATTTGCATATTATTAAGTGTCAAATTGGTTGGCAAATAAACAACTAAATAAACAATTGACAATTTCATGATTAGAATTCCAATTTTCCAAACTTTATAACTGTTACTTTTATATCCAATTTTGGTTCTGTGAAATGTTTCATGTAGATAAAATAATTCATATTTTGTATGGGAAAACTCTTTTTACTTGAAAAATAGATTTGAAATGATATTTATAATGTAAACCTCTTTTTTTTCATATAAAATTACTTTAAAAATTTTATGCTCATGAAGTCTTATTACTGAATATTTATTTAAAAATCCCATAGTTAAAAAGAGTATTATTTACAGTGTAAGGGTCCATTCATCTGTGACAACATCCCTTCAGCACCTGCATATGGAGTTTTCATATCACAACTCGTACGTTATGCCAGAGCTTGCCGTAACTACGCAGACATTTTTTATCGCGCTAGACTTCTGGAACAGGGTTAAGTTGCTTCAAGATTGAAGTCATCACTACAGAAGTTTTATGGTCGTCATCGTGAACTCGTTACAGTGTATCCATCGATCTGCACCATATAAACTGATTTGTTCAACGTATTATAATTTTCCTTTCCTCTTTCGTCTACCCTGAAATTGACCTTCTATGAGCAACTTGGCGTTTTTGCACAATAACACAAGATACATGTATATAATATTTGGTAGACATTGGTTATAAAGCAAAGTTGTTCACTTACTTTCGTTGCTTTGTACGTACTGTTTTTGGTTATTTTATGTTCTTTGTAGTTCGTCTGGCGTCGATTTCACAAAAAGTCGTAAGTATAAATTTGATTGTAAGTAATGACGTCACAACCTAAAATAGCATTGTGACGTCATTATTTACGATCAATTTCACACTTACGACTTTTTGTGAAATCGACGCCTGGTCTTTGCCATTTGATTAAATTCTTTTGTTTTCAGCTAAAATTTCCCTTGATCACTCTTAAACAGTTTCTGGGTAGAAGATTTTAAAAAAATGATAATGAAAATAATAATAATAATAATAATAATAATAAATAAATAAAATGGGAAATCCCTAAAACTTAGGTCAAAATATCTCCATGGTTATACTTCATACTTGCTGAACACTTCCACCCTGTCAGAATACGTCTAAACATAATGGCCGAAACCAACCTATTAAAGAGACTCTCCATTTAGAAACCAGGCAGTTTCTATGATATGAATTTTATCCCACAGATTTTTTTGTTCCAATATAAATTTTTGATATCATATGTATTTCCAACAGTACATTTTTTCCAAGTTCTGCACAAAATGAAAGTCTTATCTCCCCTTTTCAAAATAATAATAATAATAATGCTTTCTAGGTAATTTATTTCACTTTAACCGTTGCAGTTAATCAAAAATCAATTGCATGTGCCACCCACTGCCTGGTTTTTGCATGGACATCCGCTCAATTCAGTGGCCGTGGCCATATGCATGTTTGCAAACAGGTATAAAATCCTTTTTCCCTCACCGGGATACCTTAAGAAACATTCATACCCAATTTAGTTTTGATCGGTCAGGTAGTTTTAGAGAAGGTTGTAAAGGAAAACGGATGCCAAGTGGCATTAGCTCTTCAGTCAAGGTGAGCTAACGAAATATGAGTACGAGCACGAATACCAAAGATTTATTTCAATTCGGTTTGGTACAAACACTAAACATAAGCTCTATAACGTTTTTACCGAATGTCACATAACATATATAAGATGTAAAGTACGTAGCATACACATAATCATAACAGGGTATGATAAAACACTTAGCAACAATAAACAGCACAATAAAAGCTTAGGCGTACATGCATATTAAATAAATAAGATACAGTGTTTATAAGACAGCAGCAAAGCTACATGTATACAGATGAGTAGGAAAACAGCACTAAATTTAGGCAAAGAATATTAATGTTTTCACATGGGACAGCGGCATTCCGAAACGTTCAACTGAATGTTTCAATTGCTATTGTTCTTTGTCTTCTGATATGGAGGTAGGGCATCTTAGTCTTTTCTAAAAGTTGTTCGTAGGAGCTGAAATTGTCCTCATACACAAATCAGTATGCTTTCCCTGCACTTTTTAATTTGTTCGTCAGTAATTAGGTTTGATTCGAGTAGAAATTCGAGTGAATTTCCGAGTGACTCCCTATCTTGACAAAGGTGAAGCGTTCGATGCATTTTTTGTGCCATAGTTTGTACAAGGTGCACAACTCTTCTAAAATGTGCACGAGACCGCTGGACTACTACAATGTATTTGCATGCATGTTAATTAGTATTAGTTCACATAAAATTCAAACACTGTCAATGGTAGATGTAATAAAAAATCTGACTAGGGCTGGTTCATGGTGTAGTAAAACCCACACAACATTGTTTTTGCTATTGTTGTTTTTGTTTGTTGTTGTTAGGGGGGGGGGGTCCTGCAGCTTCCATAACAACAATCATTTCTATGTTTAGAATGGTATTTTAGAAAAATAACACGTTCATCTCATATTCAATTCAACCAAATCAAGAACGATACCTACGGTATTTCATGCGCAATATATCAAAAGTGCCAAGCTTCTATAAAGCACCTGACGTTCGAAAGTCACTTAAGTAAATGACGGGACGAACGTCTGCCGCTGGGTGGAACTGTAAAGTGCAAAAACCACACAAATGTCAAACTGAGGCCGGTTCTGTGCTTGTTTCCTGCTACTAAAATATAAACAATTATGACACAACCTGCTAGATTCTCACATTGACATGTCCATTAATGAAATTTCAACATCCTTGATTTTCAATTTAATCTTGATTAATTCGTTAATGGAACTACTCGGGAAGTAGCGGGTATTTTATTTCTGCATTAACTCAAATAACAAAAGCAATAAAGTCTCACACTGAGTTTTTATTCTTCGATGATATTTATTACTGAAATTATTTAAATTCACGTTTATAGTGCTAAGCCGACTATGCTTTAGAAAGGTAACAAAGCGAAGTTTACGTACCTGAACGAAGATCTCAAATTCATAATCCGTACAGTGCAGCCTGTTTAAACAGAAACCAGAATAAACGATTAACCTGATAAACCAAACGCTTGTACAGGTCGGTTCCCAACACTTAAAAAAGGAGGGGTGTCAGTCGGGGTTCCTAAGAAATAGGGGGGGGGGGGATTGCGCTGGGACATTATTTCCAATTTTTATGTCAATTTTACACAGGAAAAGGACATATCATTAAATAAACTGGGGGCAACCCCTGCACCCCTCTGGATCTACCACTGTTTTTTTTAAAGTCCCTTTATATTATTTCCAATGTATTTTGAACGAACACATGTCTAAACAGAACAAATCTGTAAAGCCCATAAAGAGTTTAATTTATACAGGTTACATAGTATTTCACTTAAAAATATTATGGATATATATGGTTATCATTCTAAAGATGGATTCTTTAAGAAGCGGTGGTTGACTAATATACCTAGAAAATAGATAAGATGATTTAGGAATGCTTTTACATTGCGTTGGTGCATTGTTTACAAACACCTATTCGTACTGTTAATCTAACAGCGATGTGAACTGGTGAAGAAAGTGTGACTTGTGATTTACAAGAGTAACATCATTTCCAGTTCCGTTTTTTTTTAGATCACTCTTAAATCATTCATCAGGCGTTGATTGGCAGCATATTCAGCTTTCACCATTCAGGAAATAAATATAAATCGATATTTTTTTTTCATCATAGACCACAATTCTGTAATTGGCGTTGTATTGTTGCAAAAACATTTAGAAGTAAACGTGTTTTCGTTTTGGTAAACTCTTTTACAGGTATGATTTACACGGACGGAAAAAAGTTTTGCTGTTTCCTCTGACAGTTAATAGAATGGATATAACGGCTTTATTCATTACCATTGCAAAAGTGTTTCTACTTGTTTCAGGTAAATATCGTATCAATCTTTTACATGTACACAGAAGTATTTACTATTTCAATGTTTTATATGCATGATGCCCATTTTCAATATGACGGGTGCCAGTTGTGCAACAGGACATGCTTGCCCTTCCGGAACATCTGATGTCACCCATGTTTTTTGTGTGAGAGTTTATGTTGCTATAGTGTTTTTTTTTTTAATTTTTAAGTAGCAGTCTTTGTAAGAATCATGCAAATTCTGTAATATGTGATACACCCCCAAAAAGGCTACATATTTTTATTTTTGTTATTAAGTTGTATGTGTATGTACATGATGAAATGTATAATAGTTCATTCCAATCTGTCTGCTCTTATGAGATAACTCACATTGAAAGTTCAACAATTTCTATTGTTTGTTAGTGTCACTTACAGAGTTATCTGCGTTAATGTTGAATTCTATATGTACATTCTTTATAATTTTTATCTCCTATGAACATGGTTTATATGAAAAACCATATATTAATTTCTGTCAACTATGACATTTTAAACAAAAATAAAAAATAAAAATATGTGGCTTTCCAACCATGAATCACATTAATTGTGAATGATTCTTAGCTCGAGTAATACAGTTTATTTACACTTACTTAGCAATTCCCTTATATAAACCGCCCCTTGCAGGTCCGGGTGTTACAAGAATAGGCCTGCTCAGAAACCTAGCCGGGGGCTAGGCGCTCTGCCAACAGGGCAACTGGGATGTGTGCCTCAGGTGGTGATATGGGGTAACCCTGGCGTGATACATGCCGGGGTTGTCAGGCTATAATACGGATAACCTGACCACAAACCACAGTGGTGCACCGTGTCGGGAAAGATGTCACGTTCCTCTCACGTTAAAGAACCCTGCTGTGGTATTCGATAGGAGTAGGAACCTTTGCGCTCCGCTTCAGGATGCTTAATTGTCCGACCATACCCATCCCTCCCTTTCTTTAGTGGCAATCAAAATTTTTCGACCCTATTATCCCATCCTTTTTTCGATTTCATCATCAATTCATGTACATTTTATCACCCATTTCATGTCCATCGTCTGAATACAGTTGATATATTGCTGCTTGGACTTTAAACCCCAACAATCAATCAATCAACCTTATATGGCCAAAATATACGTATAAGGGTCCTTGTTTACAATGTAAACGTTCTTCTCAGGGAAGAAGAAAAGGAAGGTATCAATTCACAGTTCCATGATTAGTATAAATATTAAAGTATCTGATACATAATGTATTCTACAGAGTGATTTTGTGAGTCCTCGGTACCTATATCAAGTAAATTTTTAACACCATGAATTAGCATTACATGACTTTGAACACATATATCATAAATGTAAATAATATAGACCGAGGTATTTGTGTTATGTCTCGTTTTTTTCCTGCAGTTTCTCTGTGTAATTTATTTGATTCGGTTCGCTCGATTGTATATGTGTAGATCGTCTTGTTCCCTGTTTCACATCCAGGTAATGTATTCAGATTTCGACCTCTTTGATTTGTCCAAATACCGCAAACTCCATGCAGCGGCAGACCTTCGATTCCTCTCTTGTTAAGCGGTGCAGATAAGCAGTTCGAAATTCTCGGGTGTTATTATAATAATACGTCGTTTGACAATCGGATAACGTAGCGTAAAATCGTTCACTTTTTCCCGGCTTAGCAAGATTCTTGCATTTTCTTAAAGGGCTGGTGCAAGTGGCTGGCTGCAGCGGCTCGGGTGAATTTCGAACGTCGGAGCTGGCCAATACTGATCCTTTATTTGCCGATATTAGTACTTATTACCTTCCCCGCCTCTGTGAGTAAATATGTTCTTAACACCAAAACGAGCTGCGTAGAATTACTCATGTCTCGTAAATAACTGAGCGAGTGATCTATTTATCAATAACAGAGAACATGATCAAAGACTAATAAAAAACCGATAAAATCCAGGTATAATGACCAGGCAAGAAAAACAGACACACTGAAGAAAGAATGAACATGAAATATCTAAAATATCATGCAAAATCGAAACAAAAGTTATTGAACGAGCAATAAAGACCCCCCTGAAAACTTGGAACATGAAACTGATGCGCTGGTAGGGTAAGTGCCATCTGCTTTTCTAGAAACACCAATCGCCTTGCTTATATAATGTCACCTCAGTGGTTTAACAAAAGAGGAAAGAAAAACTATGACACCGTGCACAATCATTTCTCATGGTGCAGCTATATAACGATTTAGTTTATGGTGCAGACCATAAATATTGTGTAGAGATAACTTTGATTTTGTAACAAATCAACCCGGTTCCAGAGTAATTATTACATAGTTCAAATGTATTGTTTTACTTAACCATAAAAGTACTGCATAAATTTATACAAGGTAGGTTTGGGGACAGCCGTTTGATTCTGAGATGGGGTCCTGGCAGATTTCTGGTCCTGAAAAAGTTGAAAGTAAATATTCTGGCTTACACGTCCTAAAAAATAAATCGACATTCTTATCTCAGTCCAGAAACATTGTAATGGAAATAAGTAATCTTGGCCCAATGCGTTTGAAAATAAATTTCCTGATCAGCAAAATTTAAAAAAATAAATTCACATATGGCAGACGACATAGTTATGCTTTGGATTGATTATTATATGAACCTTTGCAGTTAAAAGAGGAGGTAATCAAAACGGATTTAAGATATGATCATGGAAGCACTGGAAGTCTGATTTCATTCTTTCAGTAAGTTACATCCTGTTGAACTCTTCGGTATTTCTGTATCAAATGTAGCCAAAATGACCAAATTGATGAATGAGAAAACATCTGTCGTAAATACCTTAATAGATTACATCTTATTCATAAAAAATGAAACATTTAGATGGTTCGTGATAATTATTTCAACTACTTTTTTTCTGATGTGCAAAGATAAAGTACGACTAATCGTGTTTAAAAAAATTTGATGTGCTTACGCATCATTTTCCGTTGTTCCACTGGCTGTTCATAATATAAAAGTTGAAAGTAAATATTCTGGCTTACACGTCCTAAAAAATAAATCGACATTCTTATCTCAGTCCAGAAACATTAGATTTTTACCTAATCTGCCTCGATTGAATCGAAATATTTGAAGTTATGTGTAAGTTAACACATTCCCGCAATCTGTTTTTAGGTTACAGACCACCAATTCAACCAATGAGCATTTGGAACGTACGCAACAATAGGCCTACGCAGAAACTACCCCTATTCCTCATAGTGCTGTGAAAGAAGTTCTCATCTTATTTAAAAAATTTAAACATTTTCTGAAAGGAAAAACATTTCTGTACATTTTATAGGTGCATTTTGCTTCTTGTGATGTGAAGCCTAATCTACATAATGATTTTTAAATATACCCCTATCTTGTGAAAACACTGGGATTTCCCATGCTATTTATAGACCCTTCACTTCCGGTGACCAGTACTGCACTGCAAGTCTGCTAACCCCACATGCCATTCTGAGGATTGTGAGCTGACATATGTAGAATCATGCTGATATATAGTCCTCTGCAGGTTAAAGTTAAGGTAAAGTCCAGAGAAGCCATTGAATATTGTGAAATTAGCATAGAAGCCTATGGAAAGTGGAATTAGTGGTTTTTAGCCTTAAGTTCAAGCCATGGCAAAATGAAAAGTTTCTTTAAATAGCTTTAAACTACTTGAAGATCTTGTTAACTTTGCCACGAGAGGAATACACTACAAAAATCCTTCAAAATATGCATTTTTTTAAGTTATAGATCCAAATTATGGAAAATTGGTCTTTTTGGCTGATTTTTATGTCCTATCTTGTAAAAAGTGTAGAAAATTTAGTAAAAATATCAAATATTAAACTTTGAGGACTATATTTACCTAAATATGGTGGTAATAATTACTTGAAATCAAGTTTTGTGTAGATTTGAGCAAAAATTAGGTTAGAAATGAGGAAAAACTCACTTTCATTACTGCGGTTAAGGCCATATCAGCATTCCCCTATGGCAACATGGAAAATCCATTATTGAGTACTTTTTTTGCTTTAGGTGCCCTTTACTGGTCATGTTTTAATGTGAAAACACCGTATTTACAAATTTAAAGTCAAATATATCACCTTTTGTGAAAATTTAAAGATTTAGGATTTTTGACATGTGATCAAGAAAAAGGGGGAGGCATGTCAGAAATAAATTTTTAAAAATAGACCAATTTCTCAGAAAATGATTACTTTTAAAACTATTTCTTCATTAATATTGTTAAAAAACAAGTTGTGATTGATATTTTTTATTTGAAAAGTCAGAAAAAGTTCTTTGCAAATATTTAATGCATTTAAGTATGGTAGAATATTGTCACTTTTTTGCTCGCACAACTTGGTTACCCTATATTTAAAACTCAAATATTTAAAAAAGTGCTTGTCACATTTCACTGAAACTTTGCAAATGCATTCAGTATGTGTGTAGAAAGAAACCTGTATAGTTATTTATTTTTTCTAAGACAAAAAGTGACCCTTTAGGTTACAGACCACCAATTCAACCAATGAGCATTTGGAACGTACGCAAAAATAGTCCTACGCAGAAATTACCCCTGTTCCTCATAGTGCTGTGAAAGAAGTTCTCATCTTATTTAAAAAATTTAAACAGTTTCTGAAAGGAAAAACATTTCTGTACATTTTATAGGTGCATTTTGCTTCTTGTGATGTGAAGCCTAATCTCCATAATGATTTTTAAATATACCCCTATCTTGTGAAAACACTGGGATTTCCCATGCTATTTATAGACCCTTCACTTCCGGTGACCAGTACTGCACTGCAAGTCTGCTAACCCCACATGCCATTCTGAGGGTTGTGAGCTGACATATGTAGAATCATGCTGATATATAGTCCTCTGCAGGTTAAAGTTAAGGTAAAGTCCAGAGAAGCCATTGAATATTGTGAAATTAGCATAGAAGCCTATGGAAAGTGGAATTAGTGGTTTTTAGCCTGTGAACCGTTAAATTTCCGGAATCTGTTCAAATAACTAATTATGACTCGGTATCATATATATATAGAATCATAAATTGAGATTTTCTTGAATCAACTCAAGGATTCTGTGCATTTCTAAATGGCCCCAGTTCCAGTGGGTTAATATACTATTTATTTTCGTCATCATATTGTTGATATTTGCAGGAAATTCTATCAACGAAATACACATCAGAACATTCGATACCGGAAGTACTAATGTTTGGAATACTCCAGATATATACAAACTGAACACAAAGTTGTCTAACTATGGAATTCCGGAAATTCCCGGAAACGAGAAGGACTTTATATTCAAAGTGAAGGCAATCTCAGATGCCTACCTACTTTTATCTCGAGCATACGATTTGATCTCTCCAAATTTTATTGAAATTGTTCTTGGAGGAGGCAGTAATGTAAACTCACATGTTTGGTACAAAATCGAATCAGGTGATATATATAACTCCCAACCTATCAACACACCCGGGGTGTTGTCCGATGTAGAATACCGAAAGTACAATATATCATGGCGAGAGGGAGACAGACTGACTATTACAGATGATGGCGGCAAGGTTTGGGTTGACTTCATGTCACCAATAAATATATCTGTCAAAGGAATCGGACTTAGGTCTGGATGGGGATATGACGCAGACTGGATTATACCAATCACAGGTACGTGTAGATAGATAGAAGTTTGTTGTATTCCAAAAGGAGTGAATCAATGGAACAATAATGCATTAGTTGAATATCAATAAGATTAAACTTTTGGTATCGTACCAAATATTATTACAAATAGATTTTATTCAAAACATCATTTCATCTTTTATTGCTGAAATGCTGATACACGGAAAATTCTACAATTGATCTCTGATATTGTTTATTTGAACCATACAGGTCACATTTCTATACAATATTCTGTAACATTATTACTTACATCATCAAAATTTTTATTAAGACCCATACTTAGTTTTACTTTTACAATTAATAGTTATACATTAAAACATTTGTTGTCTTTTGATCTGTCTAAACGTTTTGTTATGAAAATCATTATCAATTTATCTTTATCTCACACCAAGAACACGATCATATATTACTCTAATATCAGTATCAAACCTGAGCCTTCCATCAAAGATCATGTATCAAACCTGAGCCTTCCCTCAAAGATCATGTATCAAACCTGACCCTTCCATCAAAGATCATGTATTACTCTAATATCAGTATCAAACCTGACCCTTCCATCAAAGATCATGTATTACTCTAATATCAGTATCCAACCTGACCCTTCCATCAAAGATCATGTATTACTCTAATATCAGTATCGAACCTGAGCCTTCCATCAAAGATCATGTATTACTCTAATATCACTATCGAACCTGAGCCTTTCATCAAAGATCATGCATTACTCTAATATCAGTATCAAACCTGACCCTTCCATCAAAGATCATGTATTACTCTAATATCAGTATCAAACCTGACCCTTCCATCAAAGATCATGTATTACTCTAATATCAGTATCAACCTGAGCCTTCCATCAAAGGTCATGTATTACTCTAATATCAGTTTGATAACCTGAGCCTTCCATTAAAGATCATGTATTACTCTAATATCAGTATCAACCCTGAGCCTTCCATTAAAGATCATGTATTACTCTAATATCAGTATCAAACCTGACTCTTCCATCAAAGATCATGTATTACTCTAATATCAGTATCAAAACTGAGCCTTTCATCAAGGAGAAGATCGTGTATTACTCTTATATTAGTATCTGATATCAACTACAACACACAGTAACTGTATAAAGAAAACTAATTATGAATTTTTGTATATTTCAGTGATGTTTACTGGTCACTACTTAGCGGATGCCATGGCTTATGCAAACATGACCACATTGGAAGAACATACAATACACAACGTATTTATGTGCTCAATGCAATGTAGTCTGAATCCACTCTGTCTCGGTTTTAACTTTAATCATCTTGACGAGTATTGTCACTTAATAGCTGGAAACCAGATTGTTGTCAAGATTGCACGGAATGGATGGAGTTTCTACACAAAATGTCTTCAGAATAAATCCATGTGCCTAAATGCAATTGACTAATATCAGTTTAATGTCATATTCTGTAAAACAACAAACAGTATATCTTATTTGTTCATATCAGATTAAATATGATGAAGGTGAAACCTTAAAACCATCCCGAGGATACAAATGCAAATATTTTTCACGTGAAATTCATGTTAATCGCGCTTAATGTCAACTTCACGTAGAAATTATTTAACATGGCTTTCGTATGAAGGCTCAATTCACCTAAATATCACGTAAACTCTGTCACAAAGTTTCGTTCAATTCAGGTAAAAATCATGTCAATATCGCGTGAAAACCATGTGAATAATTTTGCCTGTGTACATAAAATAAACTTTTGTCCCCTCTGCTTTTATTATAAATTTATCTTATTAACTTCCAAAATGGTAATTTTTTATGATATACGTCTTTTATTGTCCTAATGCATCAATTCCAATACCATATGGTAAACACTTGGACCAACTAAAGAAAATGTATGTTAAATGTTTCTATAACTAGCATAGCATTTTTATGGACAATTTGAAGCAGCGTCGAACTAAAACTTTATATTCACAATGGTGTATAAACACCCATCGAACACATTATGTTGTGCTATAGGGGTTATATATGAAATCCCTGGTTCAGATCTGTTTTTTGGAGAAAAGAAAACATACCGTCATCTCCCACTTTAACCAAACTAATCATGACCGATAACATTTGCAAAGAGTAGATTTCATTCATAGTCTCTATATATTTTTTATATCTAAAGTACAAGAGTAATCAAGGGAACCAGGGTTATAGCGGTAATCAACAGAATGCAATCCTTGGATAAAGACCAGACATGGAAAACAGACATACACAACAAAGAACATAAAGTAACTAAAATCATACATACAAAGTAACAAAAGCAAATGAGCAACTCGGACTCCACTAAAAACTGGGAACATGGACCGGGTGCACCGATAGGGTGAGTGTCCTCTGTTTTTCTAGAAACACCCGCCGAGTTACTCATAAAAAGTCTAATCCGGGATAGACAAACCAGGAAAGGAAAACCATGACCCGTTGAATAAATCAGTTTTCATGGTGCAGATGGATACACCATAACGATCAACGAGTTCATAATGACGGCCATAAAACTTCTGTATTGATGACTTTAATCTTGTAGCAACATAACCCTGTTCCAGAAGCCTATTTATTAGAGTTCTAGCGCGATACAAAACGTCTGCGTAGTTTCGGCAAGCTCTGGCATAACGTATGAGTTGTGATATGAACACTCCATACGTAGGTGCTGAAGGGATGTTGCCACAGATGAAAGGAAAGTTTTTGAATGAAAAGTCATCAAGTTTGTCGTAAAGTTTGGTCTATAGCTTTCCTTTACCATCGATTTGTAAGTGTAGGTCAAGATATGAGGCTGACTTCACAGTGTCTGTAGTATCCTTTATCTCAAGTTCTTTGGGGGTAAATGCGATGTATCAAATCCCCGAAATTAGGATTGTTTAAAGATAATACGTCATCTATATAGCGAAAACAGAGATTAAAGGATCTATCCAAACGATATTCTTTCTTTCGGATCAGATCAGCTGTAAAGTCAGCCTCATAAGAGCGAAGGAATAGGTCAGCAAGTAAAGGAGCACAACTTTTTCCCATTGGCATGCCGACCGATTGTTGAAAAACGCATCCACCACAATGGACAAATATGTTGTCGATTAAAAATTCCAGCATTTTGTAAACATCTTCCTCTTTATATTTGGAAGATGATTTGGAATTGTTTCTTACAAAGTATGTGCAATCTCTACCAAGAACTATAGATTTGTATCTAGGTGTACCATCTTTTTTTTGAAAAAAAAACCGATGTATAATGTTTTTAAGTCGGAATTTTAACTGAGTATGGGGAATAGAAGTGTTGAAAAATCATAGGTTGGTTTTAATGCTATTATATTCAGATAATAGTCTTGAACTGATTGTCTTCAAAAGATCTTTTAGGATCCACATTGAATTAATACTACTACGGGAGTAACAAGTGTTGTGGTAGGATTGCAGACCCTCTTTGACAGTTGTGAGTATAGAAGTTAAAAGTTTTGAAAGAGGTTTGGTGGTACGTTTTGCAGACCCAGCTATGAAACGTTGTTTGTATGGATTCTGGTGGAGTTTAGGAATCCAGTACATAGACGGTAAATCACAATCATCGTCCTTGGTAGAGAGACCAAAAGAGGATAGCACAGATTTATGGTTTTCCACAATCTCTTCTTTGGAGAGTGTGGTAGCAGTATAGGTCGTATCACTGCTATTATTTCTACGTTTACCTCTGGACGTAAACATTGGATGTAAAACGTTTTGCAGACAAAAACAATGTTGTTTTGGGCCTCGTCTGCTGGTAAGACGACATACTTGTCATGTATAGTAGACAATGGTTTTGATACATTGGGGTCTTTGAAAGCAGAAGTAGCCATGGCACTCATTGACCTTCTTAAAACTTTCATTCGTTTCAAAATGATAGACCTCACGGCCTTTAATCACTCTGACAGATAATCAAGGTCTTCCTGTAGTCGTTTTATCTATTTTCTTGCATAGTCCTCGACGGCATCCATAAGAGCTTTAAAGTTATAATTCCAATTTAAGGAGCGTAGTTCACGGTACTTGGTACATTTAGAAAGGATATTACGCATAGATTCGTTTTCGATGATTGTTAAATCTACCGTAACCGAATTATGTGGTATTTACCTGTTTCTTGTTGAGTTTTGTTGCATGCTTGAATCACCTTCTATCTGATTAGTATGATGACTGCTGCTCGAATGAAATTCAAACAATAAATAGGCTTAGCAAAAGCCTGCCTGATTCTATTAACGACCAGTCATAAGTACATGAAGAAAATTAACAAGATTTCAGAATCCTTGTTTTTAATTTTATCTTATCTTAATTCATTCAGGATTAAAACCACCTGAAATCAGGAAGTATTTTATTTTCGCATTAACTTGAATAACAAAAACAGCACAGTTTCACATTGAGCATTTGTTCTTAGTAAGTTTTTGTAAATTGACAAGTTTTAAATCACGTTCTAGAGTACTAAGCTGAGTATGTTTTGAAGAATTCTTACAGTTAAGCTTCTGGAAAAGGGTTATGTTGCTACAAGTTTGAAGTCATCACTACAGACATAAGTTTTATGGTCGTCATCTTGAAATCGTGGTTCGTTACGGTGTAACCATCTGCACCATGATAATGGATTTTTTAATGTGTCGTAGTTTTCCTTTCCTCTTTCGGCTAGCCTTGACTTAATCTTAAATGAACAATTCGGCAAGTGTTATTAGAAAAGCAGAGGACCCTTAACTTACCTGTGCACCTTTTCCATGCTCCAAGTTTTAAGTGGCATCCAAGTTGCTCTTATTGTGCATGTCTGTTTCCCATGTCTGGTAATTGTCCTTAAAAATACATTCTTTTGGTTTCCTCTGTAATCTTGGTTCTCTTGATTACTCTTTATAAGTTATTCATTTTATCCGGTTCGTTATTTGAATTGTCCCATTTGTTAGGGTTTTAGTATATGTTTGCCGATATTTATGCTAATTTATTTTATTGAAGTTTTAAAAATAAAAAAATAAGAAAAAATACTTTATGATTATATATAGATATTATTTACGAAATGAAATACAATCAATGCATTAATAACTGAAAATACATGGACAAAACTTCTACTAAACTATGGTATTCTTTTCTTCTGAATATATATATTTCGTATTTTCCACAACAAATATGAACGAGTAAAACGTCCAATGAATATTAAGTATCACCAATGTTCAATTTACAAATGGCCAGTAAATGGAGGAAAAAAAACTTTCTGAACATGCCCGAATAATAGAACGCTGGTACATGTACACGCAGAAAATAAGTGGCATTTTTGATGAATAAAAAGCAAGTGCTTTTAAATAACAAATCAAAAGAGAATTTTGGTTAATTTGCCATTATAATAAAGAGACCATGGTTAAAATGAGACGAATTAGAATTACAACTAGAGGCTCTAGAGAGCCTGAATCGCTCACCTGGCCAAAATAGCCGTTACAGCTTTTTAAAGCTGGACTCTTGACCTTACATTCCGTATTATTGTCACAAGAATCGTTTAATCAATACCGATCATCTTAGTTACTCATCAGGTTTCATATAAAATAAAATTTCTAATTGTCATTTTTTCTCGTCAAGGGCAAAAAATCTAACATTGAGTAACAGATCTTTATGAACATTTCAGCATAGGTCAGTGTCACTAGTTGATCAATTTTCGTATAGAAAATTAGGCTAGAACCTTTGGTTTCAAGTTATTTCAACTAGTCGTCAATCTTTATTAGCGATGACCATGTTTTCGACAGATAAAAGATTGTTAAGGATATCCTAACAAACATCCATGCAATGTTTGGTTACAATCCATCATACAATTTGTCTAAGAGGAGATTTTAAAAAAAAATCATTTCAGGACCCATTACTTATTTGTTTGTCAATTGATCTTTCTGAAAGTTTCGGCATTCACGTACATTTATATGTAGGTAATCCTATGCTGAACAATTTTAATCCCTGCCAGATTTTAGCTAAACCCTACTGTTTTTGAATTATGTACATAATTCTTGAATTTGACCCTTATGGTGTATTTTTAGAAACGGTGGCCGTGTTTATCACAAGATGAAATATCCACACGCATAGATTGTTGAACATATTCTACATTATATTCATGCAAACTTTTGTTGTAATCCATCCTGTAGTTTCAGAGGAGAATATTTTAAAAGTTGGAAATGTAAAATTCGGGGAAAAATTATTTAAGGACCCATAACTCATTCATTTGTCAACGGATCTTTCTAACATTCCAGAATAGATCCATTCCATCATCCCGAAGAATTCTACCCTACCAGGTTTTAGCTACAACCAACTGTTTTTGAGTTTATTTGTATAATTCTACAATTTGACCCGTAAGATCTATTTTTAGTAAAGGCGGTCCTGTTTTTTGCCAAATCGAAAATCCCCTTTAGAAGCATTTGTGCAAAGTTTGGCTACAATCTATTGAGTAGTTTAAGGGGAGAAGAAAAAGTTTACAGACAAGGACGACGAACGGCGGACGACGAATACGGACAACGGACACATATTCTTTCGACAAGGTGAGCTAAAATGATATGTGTTATGAATATCTGTGGCCAGCTAGGTATTTAATGAATGACATCAAAACAATTATTTCCGTTAGTATCGAGGTCAGACAAGCCACACTTCTATGATATATGAAAAGTTTAAGGAAATTTTACAAAACTATACAACACATATCTAAATCAGTATATCTACACATATCTCTACATTGACCTAAGTATCTGGTAGCACAGCAGTGATGTCTATGTCTACATTACACAAGGCTTGTGCTAAGTCCCTCATGATATTGCCTCCACTATATTTTGACCTCCACGTCCCCAGCACTTGCCGGTTGATTTCTACCATTTTATATCTGTTGTCTTTCATTTCAATCCAAAACGAGGCTTCATGACCCAGTTGTACAGATAATAGAAGGCTATCGTGGATAACTCTACATGCTATAGGGTCCAGGATTTTATCGCTCGGGTACATTTTCAACACTTCCTCAGATATGTCTAGCAATAAAGCAAGATATATCAATATTTTGTCCGTGGCATTCATATTCAATATTTGATGTTAACAAACCTCAAACAAATGCACTTATTCAAATGAAACTACCTTTAAAGAATAATTTTCTGACGTCCTTGCTGAGTTCTTTGCAATTATCATCAGCATGTGTCAAACAACTGTGTTTATATTCCCATTCTCACCCTACTTCACAAAAACACTGCAAAAGCATTCAAAACAAAAACACTTTGGTTTACAAAATAAAAATATGAGTTGTGAAAAGGAGCAGATTGGCGGAGCAGATGGACCAAAATAAGAATAATAAATACGTGAATAATTGCCACGTAAAGGTAATGCGTTTGTTCTGAAATCAGTATAGCAGGGAACATATCATATCGACACACAACTTACCAACATGCTTGTCTTGGTTCATCTGAAAGTATAAAAAAAAATATATCATTCTTTCAGTCTATATTCATTGCATTCACGCTATGAATAACAGTTTAGGTCTAAATCAAACACAAAGATTTAGAACAAGAATAAAACATACAAAATGAAGCCAATAATAACAAAAGTTGACTACAAGCAAAACCTGCAAATAATGAATTTCAGTACATACAATAGCACATTGGTATAAAAAAGAATAAGATTGAGGTAACTTATATATTTAACACATGACCAAACTTATTAGGTTAAAAATCATTTAAATACTTAGGCAACAAAAAATTGTATAAATGCAATTAAATACATGTTGATTAATTATTATAGATTTATACTGCAAATAAAATTACATTTTTATATAGGCAGATTTTCATGCAGAATAACAACGAAATCATACTAAAAGAACTTTTAAAACAATCCGATATCCGGCCAAATTTGGCTCATGGGACATCGTTAAGATGAAAAATACATCATTCATTAAAATAAAAAAGGGGAAATAAAAATAAGATATGCCTATAAGCAAAAAAGAATCAAAGCGTACGATAATAATTGTAAAAAAAGGAAAACAAATGCATACATATAATTACATCATTTGACTGCATGGCGTCTTCTTATCATGTTTAATGATACTGTTCTAAGATCATATTGCAGATCACTAGTTTATATAGAAATATAAATTTGTCTAAAGATGAGAAAGTACTACATGATGTGTTTTAGGAGATGGCTTTATCAAATTGAGTTGCTCTTAAGTTACTATAAAATTCACAGTTAACAAGGAAGTGCATCTCGTCTTCAACTTCAATGTGAAAAAAAAAGGACATTCTTTGGTTTAACCCGATTGGTTGTTTATTGTAGCGGTTTCAACTGTTAAAGGCAGAATGCCACATAATTTCCAGAAACAGTGGCCTCCTCAACACATCTGTTTAGCCTGATCGTGATACCCTTTAGGTTCATACTAACATTCCATAAATGAAAATAAACGTACTTTTAATATAATTACCTTATAAATCTTTTGTGGTCCTATTCGTTGCCTTTCAGCAGCCTCAATGATATTTTGAATAGATCCATCCTCGACTTTATTTCTCCATTTTCTCAGACAGAGAAACTTAAAATTATTTAAATTATTTTCTCCGTAGTCTACTTCAATGGATTCGATTTCGTGCGCTTTAAGTCCAAGGTCTACCACTAAAGAGTAAACTTCATCTTTTGTTAACTGGTACGACAAGTTTGCTAGTTGGCGATCCGTTGGCTTTGTACCATGATCTATCTCATACGACACTCTAGTGGACTCATGTTTTGACGTTGTCACAACTTCATGATTAATGTAAAACAAAATAAAACATATGTTAGATACACAATTGGAAGCAATAAAATATAAAAATTATATAGCAAAGAACGACAAGTAAATCCATGAATAAGGCAAAATTTGTTTAAATCATTACCCGTAACGGGACCAGTGTGACTTAATGTGCCCGATGCAGTAATATATGACCTTAACCTTTATTTTATACCACGACCTATCCAATCTACTATAATAGGACCAAAGCCATTATCATCTTGCTAAAATTTAAGGCTTAGACTTGAACATTAAAAATATAATAGTTATCATTACTGCTGAAGGACAGTGAAGGGTAACTAAATGCCTAGCCCCTATATCAATATGCAAAATGAAAATAGCGTATTTTTGTGTTTTACTACATACCTTACACTCATAAAACATCAAGAAGTGTTATACATGCATCAAGCGTATAAATGCAAAAAGATGATTCTGAGTAGAGGAGTAGTCAAGATTCTAGAACCAAGATTCTAGGGAAAATCAAAAGAAATCAATTTAGGGACAAAGACCAGACATGAAAAATAGACCCACGCAAATAAGAAAATAAAATAACTAAAATGATATATACAAAGAAGCAAATGTAAATGAGCTACACAGAAAAAAATGCAGCATGGACCAGGTGCACGTGAAAGGTAAGCGTCCTCTGAAGATAGGGCCTTCAACATTCTAAAACAGGTATGGAATGAAAGAGAAACTTCGAAGTAAAATAAGAATATTCAACTCCTAGAAGACCTAATCGTTAATCGACATGTGTTCGAGAAGAACAAACCAAATTCATGACCTCTGACAGTATACCAAAGAACTTTAATGCCCCATGCAGGTTCGGGACGAGAATGGACCTTGATAGGTCATGCTTTTAGAAAATTCCAGTTCATGTATTAGTTCCACGGAATCCGCAGGGAGACGAACCAAAAGGTATATAGATTCAGAAAATACTGGAGGAGGTCAACTGCAGAGGAGCTGATGAGGGCAGGCTTCAGTTCGAATTGCCCAGAACTTAATTAGCTGGAATATGGTTATTGATGGCCTATGCTCTTTCAAACATGCTAATTTTGCAGCAATTTTACAGCATTATTTTCAATGGGAGGTTTCCTTACTCTTATTTCAAAACCTCCTCAAGTAAAATTCTGTCTTCAACATGTGTTATGAAACTCTTTATGTTAAAAAGAGGTCAGGCGTTAAATAGTGTTATGTCTAAAAACAAATAAAGGGGGAAATTTTAAAATAGCGTAACTCACTCTCCATATGAGAAATGACAAACCAAAGGACGAAAATATTTTTTTTCAAAAACAAATGCATTTAAGTTATTGCTGAAATGCAAAAAAGACGGTATGTGCCTTATTCTGAGTGGATAGTACAAAACAATTTGCAAAATTAAATAAATCACGAAACCTCAGTTTGAACAATTTTTCATGTGAGGGCGTTGCTTGTCTTACTAAAGACTTACTTGAACAAAATACACATGTGCGCGTTTTACATTCAATCGTGTAGGGTGAGCAGGTTGTAACTGATAAGAAATGAGACTGTGTAATGGAAGTAAGTACGAACGGACGGACGGACGGAAACTCCTATTACTATATACAGCCGTTTTTGCATGTGGAGGGCATCATTATCAAGTACTAACAGCTCCTCTCCATTTTTGCATATACTTTTTTCATCCGCTCGTATACTGACAATAATTTTTGCTCATCATTTAGACACTTAACTCAACAACTAATTTCAGCCATAGACGAACTTGGGAATGAACTGGTGGAAAAAGTAATGATATATGCATTTATCATATTTGACAAAAAATGTATATTGTCTTAGCGTTCAATCATTTCTCATTTTAATGCGTTTTAATTGTTTCGAAATCGCTATCCTCCGCTCGGAGCATTCTCTTACTTGTTATCCACTCCGACATTGACCATAGGGTTTATACCCCGCGCTATATAAAATTACTCACCTCTACACTCTAGTTCGCTTGCTTCAGATATACTTCTTGTCTGAAATTTATATAAATTAACACACAGTTCATTGATATTAATCTTCTGAATAAAACTGAAACTATTGCATATTTTTACTACACTTCAAAATAAAATAAAATGAATAAAAAAACATAATAAAACAAAACCTACTTTCTTGATTATGAGCTAAATTTGAAAACAAATGCACCAAGTATTCAATATTTGTTTCTGTGTCCATAACAAATATTCCAAGGAAAAAAAAAACAAAAAAAAAAAAAAAAACAAAAAACAAAAGAAAAAAAAAACAAAAAAAAAAAACCGCATGTTTAATCAGTCAATAATATTTAGTGATAATGAAACGAACCTTTCCTACAGACCATTTGTTGATCATATCCTCTGTAATTTCGTGACCGTGTCTGCATATCCAGTCTCTTGTCGTACAAATATTCCAAGGAAAAAAAAACAAAAAAAACAAAAAAACAAAAGAAAAAAAAAAAAAAAAAAACGCATTTTGTGGCCTATAGCAAGGTGAAGAAATTTCGAAACACGTAAATTCTCTGTGGAAAGGTACAACGTGTTTGATCTTTCCATCGTAAGACGTAACACGATAGCTCTCAAGGATATTTACAAGGATGTCCTCTAGACACTCTGAAACGCATGCTGTAATTGTCCTGTTTATCTCATTTCTTGAGGTTGAATGAACAAGGAAAATGTCTAAACAATCTGACTTCAACAGTACCACCAGATCAAGCTTTCTCATCACACTCAGAACCACCATTCCAGAAAACAGCATTAGCTTCCCGTTGTATTGCCTTACCTCGTACATGTCAACACAGGATGCGATCAGCCTATAACCAATAGCTGGAGGCAAAACTTTGCTTTGGAATTTGAGAGAATATCCCAATAACCAATTAATAATAATAATTTCAAATCTCGTTTAAGATAATTTGTTTCATCATTGGCCGTAACCATGCAAGGGACATAAAATAAATCTGATTTCGACAGAGCACCATGTGTTCCGTAACGTCGTGGGGTTGCAATAATGTCGAGATGCTCCATTAGCGATATCAGGTAATGCTTGTGTTTCAGAAATTTATTTTTCCCTTTCCAGATCTTTATGATTTCAGTGCGTTGTAGAACACCGTTCTTGTGCATATATTCGACACCTTTAAGACGACGGTCTTCACAAAACCTCTTGTCAGTGATAAGGGAACGTAATGCATCTACCAAAAACTTTGGTGATATTATGATATTTTCTTTCAGACCTTTAACGGGAAAATAAATAATTTCTCCCTGGGAATGGTACATCTTGAGGAATGTATTTAATTCTGCATCTGATAGAGTCTGTACAGGGTTTTCTTTATCAATACTCTTTAACTTTTCAATAGATATGACGTTTTTACCTTTTTCAACCAATTTGTTGATCATCATTTTCAGATAAATCCATGCCTTTGGCAGTTTTTCACCCCAGGACGGTTGGCTACAGAGTAATTCCACAAGGACTTTTTTCAATCTACCATAATCCGGATCTTGAAGATCCATTGCATTCAGGAATATTCGGTGTTTGAGCACCAAATGTTTGGCAGCTGATGAATTTGAAAACATGTTCTCTATTTCTTGGAAAATCTTTTCAACTCGTCGGTCGGAATCTTCCTGCCACAAGATGCAAAAATTAATATACAAAGACAATTAAATTAAATGCTCAATATAAAGATATGTAGACCTTAATCAAGAATAAAATAAATACGAATTAATTATTAGCGAAGAGAGCCTCGGGTCTTTTTTTTAAAAAGAAAATAAAAAAAGGATAGTGATTCTATACTAATATTTTCTCTATTATTTAATATCACTTAAAAGGACAGAACCTTCCAAATAAAAGTGTTGATTTCGGTTGCTGCGAACCCTATATTCAACGCAGGATAATAAAAAAATAGTTGATTATTCCTTATCACTTCAGTTTTAACTCATTTCATAAATATGATAATATATGTCAAACTTTAAATAAGCATGTATCTATCTATTTAAGGAAAGATTATAATTTCATCGGATCATACGATATTGCTAAGTTTGCAACAGTCTAAATATTGATAATTGATTCGTTATCATAACATTTTGTTTGGGATCATTGGAATCGCTAAGAGCGGACCAATCGACGTTAAGGATGTCATAGTCCCAAATCATGTTATACCAAATTACGGGGTTTCCCCAAAAATAAAAATATCACTTTTCTGGCAATAGAAAGGGAGACAAATCTAAACTACAATGATTACATGAGAACTGCTTCCCAGTCAATCATTGTCATACCATACCCTTCATTCATACCAACCACGCCATAAAGAAAGGTTGTTACTAATGAAATTACATTATGTTGATATGTTTTTGCTTACACTCAATAACGATTGTTGTTGTCATTTTATAATCTATTAAATAATAATTCTTCTACTACATACCTTGGGCACCTTGTCCTTATGCGTACAGACAACTAATATCTTAGGAAAATGTTCTGAGGTCCCTTTGGAATAACATGCAATAGAGCTGACCCAGAATGATATGAAATCTGCAATCGTTTGATGCATATACTTTAGAACTTGAATTGAAAAAGTCATAGACCATGGAAGTGGAGATGAATTCAAAACGAAATGTGTGCGAATTTTCTCAGTATTTCATAAATATGTAATGAGAGTTAAATATGTTTCTCCACAATTTAAGTAGAATTAAAAACTGTATAAAATTATTGCCAATCTGACATTATTGTACATGTTTATCTAAAATAAAATAATTGACAATGAGGTTCGCAACTTGCTGTTATCAAAAACAAAGCAATTAAATAATATCAATAGATCATTCCATACCATATATCGAAAAAGAAAGAAAAGAAATTCCATATAATATTTATGCTCCATTTTAAATTCAAATCCTTTTTCATAGATATAAACTCTTTTGTAGATTGAGAGTACATGTTTATTCATTCAACTGACAGTAAACATAAATTAACATTCAGATTAGATAATATTGATACGCACATCTTAATATGATGTTTCCCTTGCTCCCCTAATATCACAGGGACGTTAACTTAATTTTCTGCGTTTCCACAGTTTTGTTGACTTATTTTTTTTATAAATATTTTGACTGGTGGCCATTTTTTAAACTCCAATATGGCTGATCAGAAGTCCTTGTGGTTACATATTCTTTAAAGCAAGTATGAACCTTCTAAGATTTTTTGGTCAAAATCGTGGTGCACATGTACATATGGTGGTATATTTTTGTGCCAAATTTGGTTTAAATCGAATCAGTCAATTCAAAGCGTTCCAAGGACAAGACGGAGGTTATAAGAAAGAAGAATGTTCAAACAGAAATAAAGACAACATGTTCCCCAAGTTCGAACTACAAGATGTTTTTTTTAGATGACAGCATACAGCGTGTATTTTGATGAGTGATGTATTGCATACATATAAGGCAGTATTGACATAAAAATATTCACCTCGTGATGTTGGTTTGCCATGACGTCCTGGGAGACAGGTTTCGGTATCTATCACATCATCAAAGTCTTTGCTGCCGTCTAAAACGAGGATGTAGATTCCTCTGTAGGTCAGGAAAGACTGGTGTGTTGAATAGAAAGCTACTTGGCCACCGAAATCCATCATATTAACAGGTGCTAAGGCACTATCTATGAGACCTTTCTTACCTTTACGAATTGCGTTTTGTTTAAGCTCACCGCTTGTAATCACATTTGTCTTCCTGAATGGTAAGACTTTTCTCAATTTATTGAAAGGTGATTTTTTTGTTTCCCTATCTTTCCTCATCGTCTTGTGCGGATGCGTAGGTTTGTCGTCTTCCTTTTTTCCCTTACCGTCTGAATTCTGTTCAATTTGTTCATCAGATTGTTCAGTAATAGAATCAAGGTCCTGATCTAAAACATTTTTAAATTCCAGTTCACCAACATGTAAACTCTTCTCGTTCCCGTATTCATGTGCAGGATCGACTGTTCTTAAAAACTCTTTTGGTTTCTCAATAAGATCTCGGTAGGCTACGTCTTTTGATTTGATCTCTGATTTTGTGTATGTAAATAGAACCAAAATTAATATAAAAAACCAACATGTTGATGTTGAATTTTACATTCAAAAATATAAGAAAAACGATTACGGCACATGCATTCATAAACTTTTAATTTCCACCATTCACTTACCTTTACTCCTGATTGACTCTAACCGAACTCCCCATAGACTCATCCACATCACGCATTGTCCCCGTGATTATACAACATTACAAATATCTAAATTTCATAATTACATCACCAACTTAAAATAACTTTGTCTTCTTCAACATTTAAAATATTGTTTTCCTTCATCTTTCAAATAAAATATATCTTTTCATGTGCGAGTATTCAAGGGAACCAAGAATTTAGCAGAAATCAAAGAATGTAGTCCAGAGACAAAGACCAGACAAGGAAAACAGACGCACACAACAAAGAACCTAAAATAACCAAAATAATACATACAAAGTAACAAAAGTAAATAAGCAACTCGGAATCCACAAAAAAACTGGAAGCATCGACCAGGTGCACGGATTTGGTAGGCGCGTCCTCTGCATTTCTAGAAACACCCACCGAGTTGCTTATAGAAAAAAACATACGTGCATGTTAGACCAAAGAAGAAAGGAAATAATTATATTAACTGTAAATATAATTAATTAATGTATTGTTATTGGATGATCAAATTTATGAATGATGCTGTAGAAATCAATGGAAAATAGAAATAAAATGAGAGAAGCATATTAAATGTTATTTTAAGAATTGAATTCAATGTTCCAGTTTTAATTTTTCACTGTTTTACGATCAACACTTTTACAGGACAACGAAACATAAAAAGAAACAATCAATTCTGATTTGCTTTTGAAAGAGTAATTAGGGAAACCAATAGTTTGCAAAAATCAAAAGAGCCAGACGGGGAACATGTTTTCCCATTTCCCCTTCCAAAATCCCAAACCCCTGGAACAAGTCATTCTTTCCCTTTCTATAATCCAGACAAACAATAGTCATGGAAGTTTTCCCCATACATGTAGTGTAACATTATAGCATACATTTACCTATATACACATACAACTATATCATTTTAGATGTTGAAGAACATATTTGATATGTATCGAACAAATTATTTGTACCTATGGTATTTTCTCTAAATATTTTTTAAGACGGCAGAATTGATAAGCTTTCAAGTACATGAAACAGATATACGTAATTATTAAATGTTATTTAAATTGAGAAAATTAACTGACATTTCACCTTTGGGAACCCATGTTAATTTTTTCATGTCTACAGCTGCCTTGTGTATGTGGACGTCAATTCCTTCTGTAGACTTTCTAATTTTACAAGGCGTTTCGTTTTTCAATACTGATGTAATTGCTGTTTTTCCGACAGCCTCGTGACCGACACACATGATTTTACCAGCATATGAGAAAAAGTGACCATATTTAAGCATCGACGTGAAAGCCTTTTTATCTTGGATCGAAAGGTATTGAATTTCTGTCGGCAAGTCTGCAAAAACAATCATTTATTCTTTAGAACATGATATACTCTGTACAACATAAAAGTTTATATTCTTAGAAACAATCTTCTTTCAACCTATCTTGATAGAAGTGTTTATTTAATTATAACACTTTGAACTTAGTTTTTATGTTTATTTTTTTTATTGATCAGGAAGTTTTTTTTCGATGAAATTTTACGGATATACATAGTTTTTTTCCATGTAGTATACATATACTTACGCGATGATTGGACTTTCTGTAATCAAAATAATAAACAAAATGATATCAAGGAGTAAAATTATATATGAGAACAACAACAACAACACCCCTCATAAATACGAGCGAACAAATAAAAATGAAAATACACGTATAATGAAAAATTACTGCAAAAAGATAAATAAATAAAGAGACAAAATACATAAATAAAATATATAAAATAAAATTAAATAAAATTATATAAAATAAAGAATCGATATTTGATTGGTGTATGACCATCATTTAACAGGGAGTTCGCACCATATACAATATTCTGCTTTCTGATCTGTTCCTTCATTCTTTTGAAGAAGTTCATTAACCTTAGAGTTTCCACTACCTTTAGTACATCTATATTATCTCTAAGAACCTTACACGAAGCATAGTACAGATAGTAAGTGACCTACTGTAAGACATAAAAATAGAAAAGGAAATGATTAGTAAACCATTTACAATCATGACTTCTAATTTGGAAATATCGATTTGTCAAACATTCTTTCATAAATAAAATGTTGTCAAAAGGAAATTGATAAGTTATATGAAGACTAAGGATGCGTTCAGTTATGCAGTTTGTTCCTGTTTAATCATAGATCCATCCTTCTATATTGATTAAAAACAAGTTGTTCGTACTAAATGACGTATCAGACGAGTCGAAATTAGAATTAGTAAAATTTGAATTGTATCGGATAATCGAAAACAAGCCAAATAATACAGTACTTTAAGCAATAAAATAGCACTTACGCATCACCCCTCGTACAGTACGTTACTGTTTAGATACAATGATTGATTGAGATTTCAAAGAGTATCAAGGGAATAGCGGTAATCAAAAAAATGTAATCCAGGGACAAAGACCAGACATGGAAAACAGATATACACAACAATGATCATAAAGTGGCTAAAATCATACATACAAAGTAACAAAAGCAAATGAGCAACTGAGACTCCACTGAAAACTGGGAGCATGGACCAGGTGCACCCGGGTTGGTGTTTTATTTCCATCACAATTGCAAATCGTTCATCTATTTAGTAGACATCTCTTTTAGGAAAACTCAGACATTTCCCATACAGTAGAAATACATTACCTTAATAAGAGCTAATATATTCGGATTACGGCCTCTCTGTGCAAGGTCAAGCGGTGTTAAACCCTACAATATTGATGAGTGTGTTAGGAAAATAATGTTCATCATTCTAAAGAGAAAATATAATTTTGTTTACTAGAATGTCATTTCCATAAATAAGGAAGTGTATTGCCTTATATCATAACTTCATATCATTGACAAAAAGAAGTTTAAGTATGGTTGTTAGTTATTATGGTTCGACATGATATTTTCCAGTTGAACTGTAATTGTCATGCAGGGAATATGTCCACTGTCTGTCCCAATAAAAAGAGAGATAAATTACGGAAACAAAATGCTAGCGGAAATCAGAATAATGTAATTTCGGGACAAAGACCAGACATGGAAAACAGACACAAAAAAAAACCGAAGACATAAAACAAACCCAAATAATAAGTTCAAAAGACCAAAAATGATTCAGAAACTCGAAACGGGCACCGAGCTGCTTATAAAAAGTCGAGTCAGGAGTAGACAAATGACAAAAGTTAAATTTTAATATGTTGAACAAATTGTTTCTAAAGGTGCAGATAAATACAGCGTAACGAGTTAATGATGACGACAATAAAACTGTAGTGATGACTTCAATCTTTATTTTAGCAACATAACCCTATTCAAGAATCCTAATTGTAAGAAGTCTAGGGCGGTACAAAAAGACCGCGTAGTTACGGTAATCTCTGGCTGAACGTACGAGTTATAATATGAAAACTATATACGCAGGTGCTGAAAAGAAGTTGCCACAGATTAAAGGAAATATGACAATACAGAATGAAAAGTCATTGCGTTAGTCGTATAGAAAACTGCCAAAGTAAGCTTCATAAAAGAGGGGATGTTTAGCGAATGTACAAAGGTGTAGCTTTGTTCATATCACAACTCATATGTTATGCCAGAGCTTGCTGAAATGACATTCTATATCGAACTAGAATTGTAACAAATAGAGGTTATGTTGCAATAAGATTGAAGTCATCACAGATGTTTTATGGTCAACATGAACTCGTGGATCTTCATGGTGTATCCATCTGCGCCATGAAAACTGATTTTTTCAAATGTCATCGTTTTCTTTTCTTCTTTCGTCTACCCCCGGACTTTTTTTTATGAGGAACTCGGCTGGTGTTTCTAGAAAAGCAGAAGACGCTTACCTAACGGTGAACCTGGTCTATGCACCCATTTTTTAGTCGAGTCAGAGTTGCTTATTTGCTTTTTTTTTACTTTGTATATATGTTTTAATTATTTTATGTTCTTTGTTGTGCATGTCTGTTTTCCATGTCTTGTCTATGTCACTGGATTGCATTCTTTTGATTACTGCTAGAACCTTGGTTTCCTTGATTACTTTTCATTTCATTCCTACAAAGATTATATGGTCGGTTACTTTCAGATTTCTATCTCAAAGATGAGAGTGAGATTACATCTGAACAAATCGACGACCGAAAAAAAGCTTTTTGCTTACACTAAAATACTGATTTTCTTATGAAGGAAGCAACTAGGGAAGCAAGACCTGTATACTCTTTCGGAGCACCTGATAGTACTCCTGGTATTTTTTAAGCGTTCATATAGCGAGTAAATTTCGCGTGATATCTTATTTGTAATTATATTTTATTTTGTTGTCTTTATTGCCTAAAATGTCGTATAATGTATTTATCCACTCGTCTTCATGTTATGACCATGTACATTGAGTTTTAAGTGTCTGGGGTGCCCTGCTTATGTCAATGTAGTTAATTTTCGCTATCTAAGTTGAATTGAGTATTTGTTTTAGTCAGCCTCATATCTTGATCTACACTTAGAAATCGATGGTAAAGGAAAACTATTGACCAAAATTTACGATAAACGTGATGACTTTTCATTCAGAATTGTCAACTTTCCTTTCCTTTCATCTGTGGCAACATCCCTTCGGCTCCTGCGTATGGAGTGTTCATATCACAACTTATACGTTATGCCAGAGCTTGCCGAAACTACGCAGACTTTTTGTATCGCGCTAGAACTCTAACAAATAGGCTTCTGGAGAAGGGTTATGTTGCTACAAGATTGAAGTCATCACTACAGAAGTTTTATGGTCGTTTTCATGAACTCGTGGATCGTTATGGTGTATCCATCAGCACCATGAGAACTGATTTATTCAACGGGTCACGGTTTTCCTTCCCTCGTTTGTCTACCCTGGACTTGACTTTTTATGAGCAACTCGGCGGGTGTTTCTAGAAAAGCAGAGGACGATTACCCTACCGGTGCACCTGGTCCATGCTCCCAGTTTTTAGTGGAGTCCGAGTTGCTCATTTACATTTGTTACTTTGTATGTATGATTTTAGTTACTTTATGTTCTTTGTTGTGTATGTCTGTTTTCCATGTCTGGTCTTTGTCCCTGGATTACATTCTTTTGATTACCGCTATAACCTTGGTTCCCTTGATTACTCATTTAAAAGTAATACATAGAAAGTTATCCCATGAATCTTAGTTATGTAAACGTATACGTCAACGTTGTATGCTACATTTATTGCTTTTTGACTCCTTCTGTATTGAAGTATTTACTATTTCAATCCCACCTACTCTCGGTGTTGAGAATTTACACATTGAAGCATGTATTCAGAATATCGAACACAACATTTATGAAGGTAAGTAAAAAAAAAACAACATTTAAGAGTCCAAGCACTGTAATAAAAGAAATCAGTATAACGAATAGCAATACAAAATGTATAAGGTTTAAACTGGAAAGGTAGAAGAAATAAAAAACGCAGTGGACATGATTTGGTACAGGAAATAAAGTTTGTAGGTGTAACCATGTTTTATAATGCGCTTAATCATAATAATAATTTGGTTTTTTTATACTTTTATTACTTTGTTTTGATCGATGATTACGTAATGCTGATTTTGATAGTACTTTTTCCATTAAAGAACTTCAGTTTTTTTTTATAACTGTTTTACGATATCATTTAAGCAGTGGTATCAAAAAGTAATAAGACAACTTTTTTTCGAATGATTGTGCAAAGAAAATGCATTTTATAATGACTCACTCAATGTAATAAAACCAATCATTGAATAAATCAGTAATCTAATAGGTGTAGATCAAATAGGTTCAAAGTGCATTCAGTTAAAGTAATATTCAATTAAGGGAACAAGTAATTATCAAGCCATTTGAGAAGGATTGATTCAACTTACCGACTTGTTTATTTCGTTAACTCTTGATCCATTATTTAGTAATAAAAGTACAATCGGTTCAAATTCACCCTGGACGGCGATATGTAAAGGTGTATCTCCCTGAAAATTAAAGAGTTTGTATTATCAAAATAACGCGTAAGTAGGAAAGTCATATATTTTTCAGAAAAATGAAACCAATTTTTGACACTTGTATTCATTCATTTTGTGAAGTGACTTAAAATTACGGGAATTAAGGTTAAAGTGGTTATCAAAATAATGTAATCCTGGGACAAAGACATGGAAAACAGACATACACAACAATAACATGAAGTAACTAAAATCATACATACAAAGTTAGAAAACCAAATGTGCAACTGGGAGCATGGACCAGGTGCATCGGTAGGGTAAGTGTACTGCACTTTTCTAGAAACACCTGCCGAGTTGCGCATAAAAAAGTCAAGTCTGGGGTAGACACAAGAGGAAAGAAAAACTATCACACGTTGAATAAATAAGTTTTCATTGAGCAGATGGATACACGAGTTCATTATGACAACCATAAAACTTCTGCATTGACGACTTCAATCTTATAGTAACAGAACCTTGTTCCAGAAGCCTTTTTGTTAGAATTCTAGCACGATACAAAAAATCTATGTAGTTTCGGCAAGCTCTGACATAACGTATGAGTTGTGATATCAACAATCCATTCGAAGTGCTGAAGTGATATTGCCACAGATGAAACGGAAGTTGACAATTCTGAATGAAATGTCATCACGTTTGTCGTGAAATTTGGTCAACAGTTTATCTTTACCATCGATTTCTACATGTAGGTCAAGATATGAAGCTGACTTCACAATGTCTGTTGTATCCCTTTTCGCAAGTTCTTTGGTGTAGATGCGATGTATCAAATATATATATAGCGGAAAGTGACATTAAAGGATCTAGCTAAACGATATTCTTTCTTTTGGATCAAATCAGCTATAAAGTCAGCCTCTTAAGAAAGAAATATTAAGTCAGCAAATAGAATAGCTCATTTTGTTCCCACTGGAATGCGGACTGTTTGTTGAAAACACTTATCAAACATATTGTTAATTAAAAATTTCCAGCATTTCGTAATCATCTTCCTCTGTATATTTGTAAGATGATTTGGAAGTATTTCTTACAAATATGAGGAATCTCTACCAAGAACTCTATATTTGTATCTAGGTATACCTCATCATTTTTAGAAAAAAACAACGATGTACTGATTTTCCCTCTCTTTTTCATCTTCATTTTCAATTTCATATTGTATACCAAAAATCTAAGTTTTCATCATATTTTATTAAATTTTCGTAAATATTATTTGAGTACGAGCATACACTATTTATATAAATTTGTCATTTTTTCACTAGGAAACGGATTTATAAAAGCTTAAAGCTTGTTTCCGAATCCCTTGCTAGCATTGTATTTATGTTTGTATACTATTGTTTGAATTTCTAAATAAAATATGTTTACACTAATGATTTTAGTGGGGATTTCTGAGTAATGACGTGACTGCATGGTGAAAAGATGAATTTCCCTAAAATCAAGACGGTTATACAAAGTTGAATTACCAAATATTTGTTATTTATTAAAACAATAATTTGAGTGGTAACCTGTGTTGTGTGTACCCATTCCCTACACTTAAAGATTGATGGTAAACGAAAAATATTGAACA
Source organism: Perna viridis (assembly GCA_037379345.1). NCBI lineage: Eukaryota > Metazoa > Mollusca > Bivalvia > Mytilida > Mytilidae > Perna > Perna viridis. Next base: position 13,928,656 of record CM074525.1, on the reverse strand, counting down.
AAAACTATACAACAAACGCGATGACCTTTCATTCTGTACTGTCAACATATCATAACTCATACATTATGCCAGAGGTTGCCATATCACGTAGACGTGTTATATTTTAATACATTTTAAGCATGAACAGTCAAATTGGATAGCAAAAACAAAGAGTATAATCAAGAAATACATAAAAGCATCTGTATTGAAATAGGAAAAACTTTCATCATAGTCAATTAAATGTAATTTTACTTACAACCACACTTTCTAGTGTATTCTTATCATAAACAATACCCAATACCCAACATAATGTTTTGAAGTATAAACACTTATTTGCTTATAAGGTCTTTTACATAGAAACTACCACAGTATATTTAAAAGCAATTTTTGGTATGAAATGGGTTGTATCCTTATAGTATGACTTATGGTGAACCATTGTTCTAATACGATAGCCTTTCCCCTTATAATCATTTTGTAAATTCTACCGATTGATATTGAAGACATGGTTGTTACTATGCTCCATGCTGTTGCCTTTGAAACGTAGTAATATCATTTAGCATTAACGAGAAAAAATAAACATATCGAATGTAAGTGATATATACTAGCAATCTTTACAGTTCACAAATAGTGAACAATTGCCTATCATTGGGTAAGGTAATTCACAGTTGCATAAATTTAATATGTGTCTATCATTTTAGCTTATTTAAATTACCAAGCTGTTCTTTTCGTCAACTGTTGACCCATGTTTAAGTAATAATGATGCAGTATGTTCATGCTTATGCTTGACTGCAATGTGAAGAGGTATGTTCCCCTAAAATAATTCAGAATAATCAGCATACAATATACTGGTTCTGAGTAAATAAATCATGGATTATAACGTAATCAGTTTAAAGAAATCACAAATACTTATGAGTCTGATAATGTAGCAACGATTTGCATTATCTGCCGTTTTAAAGCACGTACTTTGATTTTCTATTTTGGAAAACATTTTGGTACAAATTGCAGCCCAAAATAACCTGTGTTTTGTTAAAATTATGCTAAATTCAATTAAGATTTTACATATAATTCTGAACTCCGTTCTAATATCGAAACCCAAATTCAAACAGTTGAAGGAATTCAATGTCTTGACAGAAACAAGTATAACTTATATTTCCACCCGCCAAGTGCAGGACCGGGTGTTAAAAGAATAGGCCTACAGCAGCGCTAAGCTTGTCGTAAAAGGCGACTAAATAGTGCTCAGAACCCTAGCCGGGGGATAGGGTGCTTTGCCCACAGAGCAACTGGGATGTGTGCCCCAGGTGGTGGAATGGGGTACCCCTGGCGTGTTACATGCTGGGGTTGTCAGGCTATAATACGGAAAATCTGACCGCAAACCATTGTGGTGCACCGTGTTGGGAAAGATGCCACGTTCCGTGCACGTTAAAGAACCGTACTGTGGTATTCTCCCGGAGTAGGAACCATAGGGCTCCGCCACAGGAGGCTAAATTGCCCGACCCTATCCACCTCTCCCTATTTCCAGTGGCAATCAAAATTTGTCGACCCCATTGTTCTTGTGTCCAATCCCTTTTTCATTTCATCATCATTTCATGTTCATTTTATCATCAATTTCATGCTCATCGTCTGAATATAGCTGAAATATTGCTGCTCGGACGTTAAACCCCAACAAACAAACAAACAAATATATTCCCACCCAGATGGCAGCCTTTTCAATTTTACACCAATTCACCGAAATGGTGTAAAATGCCTGAATCAAAGCTAATTGAATGAAAACAATACAATAAATTTTTTATCCCTACAAGCGTAGTTTTAAGGTTCCGCTTTAGTCAAATGAAGGACATTACTTTCATAATATTACGAAATTATTTGATGAAGCCCTAAAACGTTGCTAAATGCAGTTTTCAACACAAAACCATAGGTTATTATTTGATGAAACAATTTACTCCAAATTTATTTGGCAAAAGCAAGATAAATGTAAACATAACATATTTCTGTTTGAAATGAACATATCTCATAGACTTAACATGTATTCCCAAGCAAATGGCCACAATTGTGAAAATAATATTGAAATAAATGACATTTTGCTATCATTGTTATTTCAATTTAGCCGGACTACAGCTTACACTATCGTAATTTATCAAATTTTGACGAATTGATAACTAACTAATACAAATTAATGTCCTCTGCCCTTCATAAGACATTTTGATCCAGAAATGAATGAATTTAATTCATGGTTAACTCCGAGTTTTGACAGCTGTAAAAATATTTAAATATCTGTTTTTTTAAAGCTTTGTTGTTTGTTAAACACATTTTAAAATGTATTCCCAAAATTTGGCATGTGTGTTAATGTTAGATGACACATCAGGATATGTATAAGAAAGGTGTAGACCTGCATTTAATGAATGTTTAATTGACTAATGAAACACTATATATTGACTATAGAGGAAGCTTTAAAACACCCTGTCACAAAAGTTGCTAGCATTAAAAGCTTATAAAGAACAAATTTCCTTCCACGAGGAAAATTAAACATAACAAAACAAAACACTAACAAGAGCAGACCAAAACCAAAGATGCATGGTGAATAATTTTTCAGGCATGACAATAAAACCACCTTATTTCGTGTGTATAAAAAGTATATTTGTTGATAAGAAACAAAGTACAAATAAAACATATTTTACCTAGCCGTCTTTTTCGTTGACATTTGATCCATGAGTTAATAATATATCCACAATATGTTCATATCCATTTGTGACTGCATCATGTAGAGGTATATCTCCCTAAAATATTGAATGTTTCGTAGAATAAATTTCTATCAATAAGTGTTATATATTAGGAATGTCGAAAAAATACATTTTATACCGGCACAGTTCAGGTGATGAAAGGGTATCTTTTGTCTGGTATGAAGATTTCTTAACACTCATGTATCTGCAGATACATGCGATAGAGACAGGGTGCTCTTCAAAATAAATTTTATTCATTGTGAAATATGCGTCAGGTTCAAATAAAAAATGTAGAATTTTAACTGAGCCTCTCCACAACATATATTATTTTAAATAATTATTTCGCTGCATAACATGACGTGATGAGGTGATATAGTAATTGCGCTTTGATAAATAATTCTAAGAATGAAGGTAATAACTGAGTTTAGTCTTTACCTAATATATTGTGTTTATACTATATCCTCTTAGAAACAGTAAGTTCAGGACGCACAATTTGCAAAAGTATTAGTTCATTGTATTATGACTGCATTTGGTTCATTTCTTTTTACTGAGAGGACAATAAACGTATGCCCTCCGTAAAATACTGTATTTAAAAGATTAAATAGAGCACAATCACTTTTAAGCTTTATCTGACAGAAAAATACCAGAATTTATACGCGGTATACAATGTACTAGAAAACAGACATGATGATAAATTTTATCAATACGAATACTGAGTATATATAAATTTCTAAGCAGATATAGTATAAACACAATATATTAGGTAAAGACTAAACTCAGTTATTACCTTCCTTCTTAGAATTATTTATCAAAGCGCAATTACTATAGCACCTTAAGAAATCATCATGTCATATTATGCAGCGAAATAATTATTTAAAATAATATATGTTGTGGACTGGCTCAATTACAATTCGACATTTTTTTATTTGAACCTGACGCATATTTCACAATGAATAAAATTTATTTTGAAGAGCACTCTGTCTCTATCGCAGGTATCTGCAGTTAATAGTATTCTCCTTAAAGAAGGCCGCAAGGCCGAAAATCATTGCGCATCTTGATTTATTATTATTTTTTTGGCTATTGTTTACTTATTCATTATTCATTAAATTATTGTAAACAAAAATAACTTACTACTCGTTTTATCTGTGCTGCGTAAGAGTGGGGATACACATGTATACTGTTTGTCACGTGACCGTTATTCCGTCATATATTATTTCTAAGCTTGTATTAAAGGGAATGCTTAGATATTTGGTACATAGCTTTTGCATAATGACTTTCACTGTTTCTCCCCTTTTCAGATTCCTCACTTATGTACTTCCTGTTTACTGAAATTTTTTTAAAGGTGAATTTTTCGTAACCGACTTATCAGCTTCTCATTTGCGAAGCCGTATGCCATCTTCTTGTTAACCGAATGAGCGGGGATATCTCTAATGAGCCTTATTTTTTGTCAATTTGGATTTGTTGAATTCATTCTTTCTGTACAAAAACATGCTGTTTGCTGTGTTTATTCATAATGCATTTATTGCTTTTAAGATGTTTGGAAATATGTCAGCGAAATATAACTATTAACAACTTACAGAATTGTTTTTCTCATTTATTTTTGTTCCATGAGTAAGCAGTAATGGTACAATAATTTTAGATCCTTGGAAGACTGCATCGTGTAAAGGCGTATCACCTTGAAACATTGAATATGTGGTAATATCAATGTCTGATATGCCACTGTGTTTGAGACATATATTTCATTGTCATGTCCGTATTATGCTTTTTATAAATCACATTTCACAAGTGGTGGAAAGGACCAAAGTTATTATCTTTTAAACATTATATCTGGTATCTTTAAATTATTTATAGTTCAAGTTGTCCATTGATCATACCATTCGATATTTTCAAAAGAAATAGCCAAAAATGTAAAGAAAGAGTAATCAAGGCAATCAAAGTTATAGGGTAATCAAAGGAATGCAATCCAGGAACAAAGACCAGACATGGAAAACAGATATACACAACAAAGAACATAAGGTAACTAAAATCATACATACAAGGTAACAAAAGCAAATGAGCAAGTCGGACTCCAGTTAAAGCTGGGAGCATGGACCAGGTGCACCGTGAGGGTAAGCGTCCTCTGCCTTTTTAGAAACACCCGCCGATTTGCTCTTAAAAAGTCAGGTCCGGGGTAGACAAACGAGGAAAGGAAAACTATGACAATCATGAACAAATTAAAACACAACAATGTACCAGAAAACAGTATAACTCTGACTTCTGGTATGTGGAATAGGGGTTACTAGTGTATATATTCCCGTGTTTCAAGGCACTATCCAGAGAAATTTTGAAAAGGAGATTATTTTTGCCCCTTTTCGTCCTTAACTTTACAATAAAAGCATTCAATAAATTAATACTGAATTGTTTATGGCATCTGACACCTGTTTGTATTTATTTTCTTTTTTTTTGGAAAACTTAGTTTTTATCAAAAGGTGTGTTTTTCATGTCACGGCCTTTACTGTTCTTATTATACTGAGCAAATTCTGCATTTATATTTTGGCAATATGAAAAAAAAAACACAACTTACACACGCGTTCCTTTCGTTAACTACTGCTCCATGATTTAATAATAAGGACACGATAGGTTCAAATTCAAACCAGACTGCATGGTGTAGAGGAGTATCTCCCTGAAATATTAAATGTTTTATTTCCGTATTATCTATCATGGCGCTGTCATCAGGACCTATTCTGTAATCCATGTCAGTAAACTAATATTTCATAATAAGACTTTACAGGTGATGTCAAGAATCAAAGATTGAAAGCAATTTCTTTTTATTTGGTATTATGAACTAGTGCAAATCAAATCAGGTAGAATATATTTGTTTGTATATCATAATAGAAATGTTGTACATTTCCTTTACATATAGCATGTAACCATGTGCTAATTATCTTAAAAAATAAAAAAAAATATAAAAAGGGTATCAAAGATTGTCTAATATCTTACATTTAATAATTTTTCAAGTTATATAAATTTCCCTCCGTTTGGTCCTTTAGAACGGACATATTTTATGCCCTTTTTACGATACATACAATTTTTTTTTATCGCCAACTGTCGATCCATGGAAGTAGTAATAGGCGTACAATAGGTACAGGCTCGTGCCTGATTGCCAGATAAAAAGGTGTTATTCTCGAAGAGATTGATGATATATTGGCATCAATAACTGAATTAGCGCTTAATTCTAAGGAAAACATAATAATTGTATTCTGTATTTATGTCTTTTTTTTATATTTTCTCGAATGGCAAATCATTGACGGTTTATTACATTAAAAGACCAAACTATATCACGCAAAAACGCTAGATAATTTAGAGTAAATTTGACTCTTGGATTTTAAAAGAATGTTTGCTGAATATTAGGGAATCGACAAATTAAAGAAAAAAAGTCGAACAGAATTTAGTACTCACTATGGCTCAAACAGAATAAAGTCGTCTTGTAGTGGAGCAAAACAATAAAAAAACGTTACTCAGATGTATAATTTAAAAAAAATAATTGATATTGGGAGAGTACTCATAATCAAGGTTATAGCAGTAATCAAAAGAATGTAATCCAGGGACAAAGACCCGACATGGAAAACAGACATATACAACAAAGTAGATAAAGTAACTAAAATCATACATACAAAGTAACAAAAGCAAATAGGCAACTAGGGCTCCACTAAATAAATGGAGCATGGACCAGATGCACCTGCAGGGTAAGCGTCCTCTGCTTTTCTAGAAGCACCTGCCGAGTTGATCATAAAAAATGTCAAGTCTGGGTTAGACAAACAAGGAAAGAAAGCTATGATATGTTGAATAAATCAGTTTTCATGGCGCAGATGGATACACAATAACGATCCTTGAATTCATGATAACGAAAACTTCTGTAGTGATGACTCTAATCTTGGTTAATAGTTTTCCTTTACTATCGATTTTTAAGTTTAAGCTAAGATTTGAGGCTAATTTCACAATGTCTGTAGTATTTTTATCTAAAGTTCTTTATGGTAGATGCGACGTATCAAATCCCTGAAATTAGGATTTTTTTTTTTAAATAATACGTCCTATATATAGCGGAAACTAAGATATTCTTTCTTTCGGATCAGATCAGCTATAAAGTCAGCCTCAAAACGTTGGATTGTAGAACCAGCCTTATATGTTTGCGTTTGAAACGTTGCTGTCGTAACCAAAAAGGAAATTACTCAGCATTTATTGATCTATGTTATTATCCATCGATCGGTGTATAAATAAATATAATTATGTGCCGTTAACAAAGTGATGACATAACTTAAACTGTAAATTGCCCTTACTTTTTTATCGGACTTTAGTTAATCAACAAAGAAAATAATTCGAAATTAGGTAGTGCAAAAGAACTGTACTTTTTTTGCGGTCGCCACTTTACGGACAGGAACGTAAATTTTCATAATCACAGAGAACTTTTTTATTTGGTACATATAAAATGTACTGTAGTATAACGGTATAAAACATTTAGACTCCTATGTACCAGGAACTTATACTGCATATTTCAAAATTGGACTCTTTACATTTCAATGACAATAAACTGTTCATTGCAACAGGTCCAACAGCCTTATCCTGCATACTGCTTTATCCTGCATCCCCTCTAACTTTGCACCCATGTAATGTGTGGTATGGTGGATTTTATGGTGCAGTGTCGACACCACGGTACCGGCTCATCTAGCGACAATATTAATTTTCTTAAAATACCTTTACTTACCGAATTTCTATCTTATCTTTTATATTTACTTCGGAACCCTCTTTGATTAACAAAGTTGCAAGAGATTGATAACCATGCTTAGCAGCCAGATGTAGAGGTGTACATTCCTAAAATTGACAAATGATTGATACATCGATATGGAAGAAAAAACAATCTCTTCATAGTAATGGTACTCTGCTGATTTATTGCTCTCTTGTTTTCCATGAGAAAAACTGTTCCGACAGAGATAATGACAAACATACCTTAAACATATAGTTTACATCAGCTCCACTATCGATCAGAGTTTTGACACGATCAACATTTCCTTTTTCAGCTGCTTCCCACAGTGCCTGTAGAAATCAGAATACTTGTAAAAACATATCTGCGGTATGAACATAAGACATAAACATTGAAATTTCCGCGGCACGTGAATTATATCATATTAGAAGACAACATTATACCGGACATTGCAATTACACAATTTTGATTCATATTATTTATACAGTATTCATTCCACACCAACCACAAAACCATATGGTCAAAGTTAAAGTAAGCTGTTACAAATAATGTCAAAGTAAATCGAGTCTAAAACGAAATCCAATGAAGTTGCGTACTTATTCAAAGACGACGTGTCAAAAAGTAAATTGCCGTGTACCCAATTGTTAAAAAAACAAAAAACAAAAAAACAAAAAAAAAAACAAAACAAAAAAAACCTCAAAAAACCCCAAAAAACCCCAAAAAACAAAAAAACTGTTATGAACATTTTGTGTTTCAATCATATGGTTAAATACAAAAACAAGTTATCAAACAGAAAAACATGTCGCTAAAGTCTGAAACCAAATCTGTCAAAATGATATGCGACATTGAAAAGTATTTATATAGAGAAGTTTTACGAGGTAAACTTGTATTTGAGTACGGGGAGTTTTGCTGTGACTTTGTAATTAGTTGAGTTATCGAAGAATTCGTCTAATCCGAGTTCGACACATCAAAGTTCGACTGTATATGTATTTAAACAAAAATATAAGCAAAGTATCAAACACATTTTGATATCTTTCAAAATTAAGATATAATTTCTGGATATTGCTTACCTACACAAAGATTTATCAGTGATATGTAGTTGCAGTGAAAATTGTTGCATTCAAACCACATGTGGACAAAATATAATTAAATGCGTCAAACAAAACGTTGATGACGCTTCTTTATAAAATCATAACAAGTTATACTATACACCTGTACTTAGCTGTGATGATTGAAATAGTGTCACATGAAATATTCGGACTACAGAACAAACACAATGATCAGTAGATCTGCCGCTTCTAATCCCATTGAAATCAATTTTACTTATTATGTTATTGGCTGTTCATATTGACATGGAAAAAACATATAGTGACGTTATAATAGTATAAAGGGAGTTAAATATTAAGTCAAAAATGTTAAAATGAAAGAAAGAAAAGTCCATATCAACAAAGAAATATAATACAAAGCAAACGTCAACCGAAAAACCTTAAACGAATACTTACAAGTGCCCGTTTCGACCCTGCCGAAAAACGCTACACTATATCGAAATGCAAAGACAAACGTTGCAACACTTGCGACTACATACACGAAGGACACTCGATCACTACAAGGGATGGAACCACTATATACGCAAACGAGGACATGAACTGTAAAACTGCAAATTTAATTTAAGCCAAAGAAATGATGTTTGTTCGTAAATTTAAATCGAAATTGAATGGACGTTAACATTTTTCATATATATATATTGACAATTAAAAAAAACAATCATCACTTTACCTTGTTTATCGATGATGTCATTTCACTTTACTTTAGAAAAACAAAGAATCATCATCTGGTGTTTTTTTCTGAAATGAAAAAAAAATACATACACAGTTATCTTTCTAATATTTCCCGAAATGAAAGTAAGATTATTTTTAGGTAACTTGAAAGTAGAGATAATGTTGAAACACTCTATTATTTTGTTAAAATAATATGATGAAGGTGAAACCTTTTAACGCCGAAAAAACATTAATAAAACAACAACTTTGTTAATTTTTGTCAGCTCTGATTTGCTGATTTAAACATATTTTATTCATTAAATAAATTGAATAGGATTGGATATCAGGCAAGGCCTATATATATCCTCTCCATACACAGGGGCGGATTCAGGCGGGAGCGTGGCGGGCGTGCGCTTTTAGGTTGAAACTTTAATTTCTCCCTAATTTTACCACAAAAGATATCCACATTTCACCCACTGTAGAAGGATATTTCAAAATTTATTAACTTATTGAAAATTATTAACTCGATCTTGACAAAAGAAGTATTTTCTGCATACTTCATGTTTACTAAACATCATGCACCGATCCCTTCATTAAGGAAGATGGAATTGATCTGAAATGCTTTTTTTAATATCTAGCCAGCAATAATTAAAGTGCATGATAAATATGTCATTTATAATCATAAATACTGATGAATAGATCAATAATTTTTTTTTTTTTTTATAAAATCAATATTTTATGAAAAATTAAATGTCTGTCAGCAATATAATGTTAAGGTCTAAGCAGACAGACTGCAGTGACCTCCTGTGGTGAGCATAATAATTGCAAGATAACAAGAAATGATGATTATCTTCAATGTGGTCCCTACAGTGTGGACAGTTTTGGTTACCAGTCAAGTAATGTAGAAAAAAATGTTGATTAAGATTGCCTGCTTCAATCCCCAAGCTCTGTTTTGATATATTATACTTATAACCTTCCTGTATGGTAAAGCTCACGGTGCTCGCTGATTTAGGCAATGCCTACACCATATTAACCTTCAAGTATGGTACATTTTGTAATGATTTATATTTGTCCAATTACTCTAATTGCCATATTCTGATATGTCTATTGGCCGAATTATCTGGCATTCATAAGGAATTATTGGTTGTCATGGTCCGAAATGTCTTTTGGTCGAATCGTCCGGCACTGGTTAACATAATGGTTCTTAAATTTGCGAAACCTCTTAAACAATTTCTTTTATTGCATTTAGTTTTGCTTCAATCTGTTAAATTTTGTACAGTAAAATTATGTTTTTATAACGAATAAATTCATTTTATTTAATTGATTCGTTTCGATTCTTTCTTATATCGATTATTTTCGTTTCATTTTGGTTCATTTTCGTTTCGCAATTTTTATGAACCGAGAATTATGGGTAATATTGATTACGTTATGTTTGTAAATATCCAGGCGCCATACTGCTGACTATAAGGCCAAAATTATCTTGGAAAAAGCTATGAATCGATTTGTATTTAATTATAGAAACTAGAAAATATTTTCCGAGACTAGTTTGGTTCTCACTCGCTAACATACAAGTATACGCAAATGAAGCTGCCGTTTTTTTAGCTACTTAAAATGCAGATACAAAACGGATATTCATGTTTTTTTCTTGCCATAAGTATACAGAAGCAAGTTGATAATACAACCATAACAGATATACGTTATTGCGCAAGTCACGGTTATTGGTTCGATTGTCGTGGTCCGAAATGTCTTTGGGTCGTTTTGGCAATCGTACGGAATTATGGGTAATGGTATTTTCGTAAACATTGGAGCGCCTTCTGTTGACTGTTTTGACAATCCATATCTTGCAAAAAATTTGATATGTTTTGAACTTAACCAAAAACGCTAGTGAGGCTGGTTCTGTTCTCAATCACATTTTTCGAAGTGTACGAAAATGAAGCTGAATTTACGTGCACAAATCGGATATTGATGCCTTTTCTGCCCATAAGTATACATGTCCCAGTTGATAATACAGCCATTTACGCTCCCTTCGGAAGCGTACTACCAGATTTTTGATTTTTTTTTCAACGTGAGGGAGTTTGTCATGCTGATGTGCATAAGAAACTCCTGCGGGTTGAAAAATAAAATGTGATATAATCTGTTTAGCGCTGTTTTGCTAAAGTGTAAGTTATTAGTTTTCTTTTATTTTTATTTTCCTGACCTGAATATGTAAGTTTTGTAAGCGCTGCAAAATTTCTTTTCGGGACTATTTTTGGCGAAGTGCTACGTGACGTCACGTATGTTGTGCAGCTGTGATATACACATCATTTGAAAGAAAGACAAATTTGGTTAACTATGGCGGTCGCGTTTAAAATTTGTGGATTTTTTTTGTGTGAGATTGAAAATGACCGTATAGCAAGATCAAAGAGATTTTCAACAAAATAAAGATAAATACATTTAAGGTCCCTATACGATACATATTAATTTATTGGATTTGTCTTATGTGTTCTTGAACTATGGTTTATTCACTAACACACTCTACTACAAGATAAATTTATTGAGTAAACAAGAAGTCATGAAGTTTTTATAAGTAATCCGAATCAAAATGAAGTAAACTTTTACTGCTAGCAAATTTAAAGTTTAAATTTGCTATTTGTTTAAGTTTACAAAAATAAATTATATAAACATTATATCATTAAAAGGTTGCAACTCTTCAATATTTATTGATTCATCCTATACCTGTACGACAGTATGGTAAATGCATTTAAATCAGTCGTCTATTGATTTTCATATCAAATCGTACTGAAAACGCTACTTTACCTTATCCTTTTTTTCAATTTGTATTGCGTTACTGAATATTTTTGTTTTTTTTTTCATTTTGCGTACATCTCCTGAAACGTGTCAGTTTCCTAATCACACAATTCGCACCAAACATGCACACATTTACCAACACGCACACGAAACACACGTTACGCACACGATTCACACATTGCACGAATGCCAAACAAACGCTTTACGAATCACGTGCCGACTGGTATATACTACTAATTAGCTGGTGCTTAATGCTGAAGTTATACTTACGAAACGCAACTATGATATTAAGATTTGTGATCACATACAACTTACGGAACAACATACCTGCTCCGAGTACGATTCCCCATAATTACTTCACTTTGAGCAATTGTTGACCCAATATGAGTTGAACCACAGGGACTTTCAGTTATTTAAATACTTAACAACTAGTTCAGATAGAATACTCCACTATACTTTGAAATTTAATCACTTTTAAATCATAATCTAAAAGAAAAAAACAAAACAGATGATGATTGCTATAATTTCCATTGTAAAATGGAACAATTTACAAAAAAAAAAAAAAAACAAAAAAAAAACAAACTATTAAATAAGATGAAAAGTTCTTCGAAGATAAACGTTTTCCAAAATGGCGTTTTCCGCCCCTTTGAACATTTGTTACACAAATATTGTGAAAAAAAGATTCCAATACTGAATTTGAAAACAATAGAAAAAAAGTCCATGTTGACATGATATGCATAAAAGTATTATACTGATCCGACACCTTCATATCTTGCAAGACCTTGCCGTAACTACGCAGTATTTTTGTGTAGCGGTAGACTTCTGATAATTAAGATTCTGGAACATCTGCACCATGAAAACTGATTTATTCAACGGGTCATAGTTTCCTTTCCTCTTTTGTTTACCCCGGACTTTTTATGAGCAACTCGGCGGGTGTTTCTAGAAAAGCAGAGGACGCTTACCCTACCAGTGCACCTGGTCCATGCTCCAGCTTTTAGTGTAGTCCGAGTTTCTCATTTGTTTTTGATACTGTGTATGTATGATTTTACTGACTACATGTTTTTTGTTGTTTATATCTGTTTTCACTGTCTGGTCGTTTGATTACCGCTTTAGCCTTAATTCCTTGATTATTCCTAGAAAGATTTTCATTACTTTTACTTTATCATGGATTAGATTTGAACAAGCAATTCTATGTAAGATTTTTTGGAGCTCTTTTAAACATGGCAAACATTACGTCAGCCATGGAATTTGGAGGAGTACCCACTGAACTCTATATATGATAGCTTTTCGACAAATATATCAAAGGCATAATAATTAATGGATGTAAACATTACAATTGTCAAGTTCCTTTGTTGGTCGGCTCAAAAATGACCCATACCCATTTGTTTTTAAATTTTTGATCAACTAATCTTGTAGCTTTATTCTATACTATACATAACTCATAAACCCGTACAGTAGCTTTCTACTACGTTAAATAATAGGGAATTGTTATGTATGACGCTATATAAAAATCATTTAATCAAAATATTTGTGTAAGTATCAGCTTTTTCATCCAGTTGGAGTTGTTGTCTCTTTCACATATACAACTTTCCTCGTTATATGTATATATTAATGTGCAAAACATTCATTGTTTAATCAACAATTACGCACAAACGTACAACAATAGGAAATGACAAATGAATAATTTAGTGCAATTATGCCTTTTACGTAATATTGAGTATAAATAGTAAATTTACCCTTACCGTTCCGCCATTGTAAATGTTTGTTCGTGTAAACATCACTGATAGTCATATCATAACACGCTTACGATAAAATATAAAACTGTTTATTAAAGTATTGAAAATTTAAATCTATGTGCTCACCGGTGAGTATTTATTCGGCATACCATTCTTTCATATACCTATATGATAGACTACAAAGTATGTACAGCCAATACGTTAAAATCCTTATCAACACGATTGCATATTATAATGTAAAACTGAAAATACTGGATCATAAATGTTTTATCAAGAACGAATCAATATTGTTATGTAATGCATGAGGTATATGCATGTTCATGTATTATTGATGTCGGCATTGCAATTCCCTTGAAATCGATTTTGGTTTTGATTAGGCATATTTTATTGTTGTGACTAATTCCCGGCAGATCACAGGAAAAAAAATACATTCAAATACAAAATTTGCAAAAGATGTATGGTACGTGATATGTAATTCATGAGTTTATCAGTACACTTTACCACAGCAATTGCTAGACCCGGAGTGGTATCAATTTAATGTGGATCCTGAAAAAATAGATCCCTAAATGCTATGTTATTATGGGAATATGATAGCCATAATATTTGTAAATACCTAGATACAAAAACAGAGAATTTGGTAGAGACTCTTGTTTTTTTATATATTTCTTTTTAATTTCGATGTGCTGTACAATTGTTTCAAGGAGTAACTACTCATCAGCAGGATTAAAATCAAATATATAGGAAGACCATGATCAAAATATTAGTTTACAAGGAATGAAATCATCAATTCAGAAGTTTTATGGTCGTCATTATGAACTCTTGGATCGTTACGATGTATCCATCGGCGCCATGAAAACTGATTAGATCAACGTGTCATAGTTTTCCTTTCTCTTCCGTCTACCACGTACTTGACTTTTTATGAGCAACTCCGCGGGTGTTTCTAGAAAAGCTTTTCTTACTTTGTATGTATTATTTTCGTTAGTTGTTTTTCTTTGTTGTGTATGTCTGTTTTCCATGTCTGGTCTTTGTCCCTGGATTACATTCATTGGGTTACCGCTATAACCTTGGTTCCCTTGATTACTCTTATATAAAAAGACCGTATCAAATCGTCTTTTAAATATAACGAAGATCAGATAACGTTTTGATCGACAACAGATTTGTCCAGTGTTATGGATGTGATTTGCAACAGACAGTTGACATCTAAATGAGAACAAGTGTGCCTCGCTTCTATATGACCTGTTTAATCACTGCATGACTTTATATCTGATCTGATCCAAAAGATTTAGCCTTTGAATTCAGTTTTTGCTATATAAATGATGTATTGTCTTTACACATTCCTACATTTTTGGATTTTATACATTACATCTACCCCAGAGAATTTGAGATAAAAGACTTTAGATACTATGAAGTCAGTTTCATGTCTTTACCTATATTAGTCCGATAGAAAGAAAAAGCACAAGAGCAAAACTATACGACAAATGCGATGAGGGCTTAGCGAAACTGCGCAGAGTTTTTGTACCGTAAAAAAAAACTTCTAACAATTAGGATCATTGTTATGTTGTTTGAGATTAAAGTCACCACTTCCGATGTTTTATGGCCGTATTCACCAACTCACATGTTGTTATTGTACATACAACTGAAACATGAAAAAGATTTGTTAAGTGTTTCATAAAAAGTTTTCCGTTTTCCTTCCGCCTACGTCCGATATTTTCTGAGCAACTCGGTGGGTTGTTCTAGATCGGCGGTGGACACTAACCTCAAAAGTACACATGGCACATGCTCCCGGTTTTCTGTTTTCTCTGTAGAGTCGTTCTTCTTGCGTTAAATTATTTTAATTTTGCTAGAATCGTGGTTTCCTTGATAACTCATTCATCGAGCTGTCTATCTTCAAATGGGATTATTTATCGTTTTAACGAGTTAGCATTGCATGCATCATATGAACAAATCAAGTTTTATGTTAACAATGTTTTTTTTTTAAATAAATTGTGTCTGTTTAAACATATAACTCCCCCTTGAAAAATAGCTCGCAATACAATTATGCTTACGTCCTCCAGATACATTGGTAATAACTGATCACTTAAGTGCAATGTTCATGCTTTTTTAGTAATGTTTTATCATTTTCTTTTTTGAACTGAAAATATTGTTTTTCAATGCAGAAGAGTTATTTATTGAAATGACAAATAAATCAATATCAACGTTGACAAAAATTTGAAAAACACAACACCCTATCAAATTGAGGAAATAAAAAAAAAATGCATGTTTATCACATGCCTGAGAAAACGTCTTGGGCATGTAAGAAATGAACTTCAAATTAATGACATGTGAGTGCAAAAAATAATGCTTGTTGGATTAATGTTTTAGTTCAATTACATTTTATTGCGAAAACGGTACTGAACCAAATAGTAAAATAAGACTTCTAGGGCATTAAAAATGTATCACGATGTTATTACCATTGAGTAGTATAAGCACGTCAGAGAGTAATCAAGGGAACCAAGGTTATAGCGGTAATCAAAAGAATGTAATCCAGGGACAAAGACCAGTCATAGAAAACAGACATAAACAACAAGAACATATAGTAACTGAAATCATACATACAAAGTAACAAAAACAAATGAGCAACTCGAACTCCACTAGAAACTGGGATCATGGACCAGGTGCAACTAATTAGATATTGTATGTAAGTCCTTTAAACGGGTGTTCATTTATTTCATATTATATATGATTAACTTACAGGCTAAACGAGAATTCAAATCTAAGATTTGCGGAAGTGCAAACACACGGTGACAATAATTTGTATACGAAGAATTGTTTAAATGTGTGATTTCACATAGTTAGACGGGTTGCAATCAAGTTAAGTTCCCTGAAGTCAAAGCGAAGATCAACCAAACACTTTGGAAATCACTTCTAAATCATTGCACTATGTTACGACACACCATTGCAGTACTCTACAGGGAAAATCATGAAAAAAAATTAAATTGTTTGAAAATGGGAGAAACAGATACTCCTTCAATTTCTTGGAGTAAACTTGTTCTACATGATCGATAGTTAAAAGCAAGACATTTAACATGCGCAATGAAGTTCGCATGTTAAAAATCTTCATTGCATTTATTTCGAGTGTATAAAAAAAGCGAGGAATAATTTATATACCTTCGTCAGTTGTATCATGGAATGAAATAAATCAGAATAGAAACAATCTGTTCTAAATTTAAATACTACAATTTTTTGGAGCTACGTATATATTCATGTCATCAACTCAAATGATCTGTTTTTCATACAATTCAATAAAATATATACAAAAACAATTGACAAGGAAGTTATTTCTTGTTTTATCAGTCACTAAATTCTTGTCACAATTAGATAAGAAAAACAAAATATATGGTACAGTTATAGATAAGGTTTAGGTTTAAAATTTGCATTCACCTGCCCGCTATATTTTAGACCCATTAGTTTGAAAAACGGCTTTAAACGACGTTAAACCCCAACAAACAACAAACAAACAGCTATCGATTATGTGGTTCGTATCGGTTCAATGGACTGAACCTAAAAATAGAACACGCCGTACCACTTGGTTTATCCGATATTTTGAATTATGACGAATCTCATTGAATCCATGATGGTGGGACCTGGAACAGTAAGAATTATTTAATTCAAGCTATTTTGATGATTGATATGAGCAAATAATAATAAAATCCAACACAAAATCAGTACGTGTATCTTCTAATTCTATAGTTGTAGTAGAATTGGCATTAGCATAAAATCTTTTAAACTATATCTTATGGTACAGCGTTGATTTAAACAGGTCAAAGCAGTAAACACCTGACAAATTATTGAATGGGATCAAACGACGTCTGTTCGTGATGTTTTTAATGATTATATTTTTGTACCATTTGCGTTCTTTCGTGTATTTGATTCGTAGCACCATAGAAAGAAGTAGGTGTCACCCATATGCATCTGATATTTAGTCTTAAGGAAAAGACAGAACGAAATGCTAGTTATAATCTACTTTGACAATCCATTTATACTTAAAGACAAATCCTATTATTGTACATGTGCATATTGTTTTTGAACGTCGCAATACGTCTATGACGTTAATGGGATTCCGGGGAATTTTCGTTCACGGATTTATTCAACGTGATGGTTAGAACGCCTATCAAAAAAGTACATAAACTCGTAAAGGAAAAAAAAAGGAAAATGAGTGTCCAAAATTAACCAGTTTAGATGGTTTTTGTCACTTCCGCTGTTGATCATGGAAAAAATATTGGGCTTTTGCCTACATGCATGTCTCTTGAATATGTAAAAGTGTATTGCACTAAGCGTAAAACAATAGATTTACATTAACGTCAGTGTCTTCCTTTCTTCATACATTTTTGCTTTATTCTCTATATATCAGACTAAATAAATTACGAATTGTCGAATAGGAGTAAAACAGGTCAATTTTATGAATTCTTGTGTTGTTACTGTACACCCTTAATAGTCATTCTATTCTAAACATGAGCAAATATTATTTTTCTTAAATACAGTTCTTCCGGGAATCAGAAAATAAAAAAACTAAAAATAATATTTAAATATTACAAAATCGGGTGTGTTTTGCATGTGTTGCAATAAGTAATTTTTCAACTTGCCCAACATTAGAAACAGAAAAAAAAATGGAGAATGCAAATTCACAATGACTACAAAGTTGTGTAGAGGAAGTTGTGTGTTTACGTTTCTCCGCCATTTAATTTTTCAAACCCAAATATACTCATAAAAACGAAAGTTGAGCCAGGCACAGAGAAATTTTACCACGTGCAATATAAAATATGATCCTTCATTTTTTTGGAGGCCTGAATTTTGAGACACTGCAATTTGCATTATCTAATATATGAAAGAAGTTAGGTCAAACAAGCCTGACTGTTGGCTCGTGACTGCCAACCATAGGTTATTCGCTTCGCTAGATGACGTATTATTTGTAATAAAATGACATTTTGTTTTGTTTTCATCAAATTGATTATCTCGTAACATGTACCGGTAATAAACCAATACTTAGTCATCATTAAGCAACAGTGTTTTACTTGTATCTGGTAGATGTAAGTAAAATTAAACATCCATATAACCAAAAATAAAAGGATATACAAAACTCATCATACAAAAACGAACGGAAATAAAAGCTAATCTGATAATTACAAAAAAAAAAGACTCGTGATATTTAGCGACATTAATTGTAAGTAGTATACGAACTCATTACAATGAGAAACGATCCAGTTCCATTTTTACTGTAGTCTAATCTCCGTACGTTTTTGGGGCTGCTAGGATATCGAGGTGTTTCATCAATGGTAATAGGTATTTCTTATGCATAATGGAATTGCTTATTACTCTTCCAAACAGGGTTGATATCTTCAATACGCAGAAGACCTTTCAGATTCATCAACTTCACGGTTTCGAGACGATCACCATCACAAAATCTTTCGTCTGTAAATAGTAATCGTAATGCATCAACGAGAAACTTTGGTGAAATGACAACATACTCTAGAAGGTCTGGCAGTGGAAAGATAATGATTTTTCCTTGAGCATGGTGCATTTTCAAAAATAATTGAAGGTCTTTTTCGGACAGGATTTGTACCGGGTTTTCAAGGTTGAAGAGCAATATATTAGATTGGTATTTTTTTTATATTTTATGAAAGTGCATAAGACTCCGAAAGATTGAAGTATACAATCAAAGGACTTCTATCGATTTGTTCCATATTTTCTTTTGTACGAGGCGTGATTTATCTCTTTCTCGGTTGTTTTGACGTAATCAAAGTCTCTGTGCGAGGTTTCCTGGCATTTTTCATTCTCAAGTTTTCTACTGGTTCCATTTGAAAAACCTGTTCTAGTTAATCCAATTATTGATTCAAATAATTTCTCCACTCTCTATTTCCTACACAAGTTTCTTTTAATTGAAGATGGCAGCTGTATCTTACTATTATCATTATAAGTATTGTAGTATGTGTATTATGAATCATAATCTTGACATGACATGTTGATTCACATAAGTCGGAGTTCTTCAACATAACCGATAGATTTTCATAATATCAAAATAACGTGTTTAATTTTTTTAGTAATGATTCTACCTTCTTTTTCTAGCGGCAGATGTGTTGTACTGCTGTTGTTCCAAATTTCCATTTCTACATGAAATTTCCCTTTGACTATTCATTATAGCTATTATATAGAAATGATCGGTTCGGTAATTTCGTTATTTCTCTTCATTCAGACTGTTTTGTCTTAGTTACTTTTGAAATAAATATCAACGATATCTCGGCACACTCACATCTGGTTTGGATAGTGCCCTGACCTTTACAACCAAAAGTACCCAATCACACGTTCAGACCATCTATTTCAGTACAAAAATTCTGACTATTTGCACCATGTTCCATCACTTCAAATGATATATTTGACTACAACGATGAAAAACCACACTTTACTATATCAAAATGTGGTATTAAAAATTGCAAAACATGCAACATTCTTATAACTGACTCTTACTTTTCTAGCTCCCTTACAGACAAAACCTTCCATACAAGAAGTCACAATGACTTAAGTTGCAAATCAACTAACTTCATAAATGTATTAGAATGCAACTTATGCGGTCTAGTATATGTCGGTGAAACACAAGAACGATTAAACAAAAGAATTTTCGGTCATCGTTCGGGAATTAATACCACCAAATTCCCGACAGTTTATCAAAATTTTAATTAACAAGATCATTCAATCCTCTCTATGAAAGTTCGTATTTAAAAAAAAATACAACTTACAATCCTACGAACAGTCTCGTTCTAAGTAAAAACTATCGTAGGGAACGAAAGGAGTACTGGATACGCAGACTAGGTACTGCAATACCTTACAGATGCAATGACAACATTAAAAGTATAAGAAACCTTTCAAGCCAATATAACAATAGCATAAATGTGATGAATTTATTTGACAAAAATCCAAGACAGGAAAGGAGTCACGACCATCGCCACTATACGTCACATAAGTTACATGATGTCTCCATAGATGGTCTCCTTCCTTTCATACAAAAACCTCTTGGACTTCATCACATTAGAACCAAACTTTATTCTTAACCTCTCACTCCACTACAATCCCTTTACAAAACAAGTCTTGACACTCCTGTTTCTGACCCCACCTCATCATTATTCAGATTTGTTGCCATCATTTCGGATATTGTTTTCAACAGACTATTTAAACCAGTTTGTTTGAAAAGTCAAGATGAAGAAAAACGATCATTTCTGTCATTACCATTTGTCAATAAAAGTATAAATTCCATTAATTTAGCTAACATCTTCCATCACAAAAACGTTACCAACAAATTTCCCACATATTTAAAAGACAAATGCATACCAATTATTTCAAATTCCTACTTCACCCATTGCATCCAAACTTTTGTTATGGTTCTTCAAATCACGTCGTTACGGGAGATTTAACCATCATCGAAAACGAATCTCTACGTAATATCCTTTCTAAAGGTCCCAAGTACCGTGGATCACACTCAATCAATTGGAATTATAATACTTTTAAGTTCTTTGGATGCCGTGGAGGACTATACAAGACAATGGATAAAACGGGAATATAAAGACATTGATTATCTTACAGAGTGGTTGAAGGCCGTGAGATCTTTAATTTTGAAAGTAATAAAAGTTTAAAGTAGGCCAATGAATGCCAATGCAACATTAATTTTCAAAGACACCGATGAAGCAATAACATTGTCTACTATACATGACAAATATGTTGTCGTTCCAGCAGACAAAGCCCAAAACAACATTGTTTTTGTCTGCAAAGAAGAGATTGTGGAAAACCATAAATCTGTGCTATCCTCTTTTGGTCTCTCTACCAAGGACGATGATTGTGATTTACCGTCTATGTACTGGATTCCTAAACTCCACAAGAATCCATACAAACAACGTTACATAGTTGGATCTGCAAAATGTAACACCAAACCTCTTTCAAAACTTTTAACTTTATAACCACAGCTGTCAAAGAGGGTCTACAGTCCTACCACAATACTTGTTACTCCCGTAGTGGTATTCAATGTGGATCCTGACAAATTTGAGAGATCTTTTTTTTTTATTAGTATATAATAGCAGTAAAACCTATGATTTTTCTACACTGTATACTTTTATTCCCCAACCTCAGTTAAAATCCTGACTTTAAACATTATACATCGTTGTTTCTCAACAAAAGATGGTACACCTAGATACAAATATATAGTTCTTGGTAGAGATTCTTCATACTTTGTACAAAATAATTCCAAATCATATTCCAAATATACAGAAGAAGATGTTTTTAAAATGCTGGAATTTTTAATCGGCAACATATTTGTCCAGTATGGTGGACGTTTTTTTTCAACACACAGTCGGCATTCAAATGGAAACAAATGTGTGGTTTTCTACTTGCTGACCTATTCCTTCACTCTAATGAGGCTGATCTGATCCAAAAGAAAGAATATCGTGCAGCTAGATCCTTTTATCTCAGTTTCCGCTACATATATGACGTATTATCTTTAAGCAATCCTAATTTCGGGGATTTGATACATCGAATCTACCCAAAATAATTAGAGATAAAGGATACTACAGACACTGTGAAGTCAGTCTCATATCTTGACCTACACTTATAAACTGATGGTAAAGGAAAACTATTGACCAAACTGTACGAGAAACGTGATGACTTTTCATTCAGAATTGTCAACTTTCTTTTCATCTGGGGCAACATCCCTTCGGCACCTGCGTATGGAGTGTTCATATCACAACTCATACATTATGCCAGAGCCTGCTGAAACTATTCAGACTTTTTGCAATTCTTAATTCTAACAAATAGGCTTCTTGAACTAGGTTATGTTGCTACAAAATTTAAGTCATCAATACAGTAGTTTTATGGTCGTCATCACGAACTCATTATGGTGAATCAGAAAACTGATTTCTTCAAAGTGTAATAGTTTTCCTGTCCTCTTTCGTCTATCCCGGACTTGCGCAAATCGACGGAAGAAGAGAACGCTTACCCTACCGGTGCATCGGGTCATTGCTCCCAGTTTATAGTGGAGTCCGATTTGCTCATCTGCTTTTGTTACTTGGTATGTATGATCTTAGCCATTTATGTTCTTTGTTGTGTATGTCTATTTTCCATGTCTGGTCTTTGTCCTGGATTACATTCTTTTGATTACCGCTATAACCTTTGTTCCCTTGATTACTTTTTTCAATCGGATCATGGAGTTCCATTGTACAGAAAACTTATGAACCTATTCTCTTTGTGTTTCGTCGCTCAACTTTGAGTAAAACTCAATGGATGAACCTGTCGTGTACCGTTATTACCGTTTTAGCTGTATGTATCACTCAGTATGAACTGACTGTGATTATGTGTTTGCTTTTAATTATGTCCTGAACGGTTCTTCAAAATCCGGGTCCCAATCTTGATAAACTACCAGTGTGTCACATAAACAGTCGCAGCCTTTGATAAGAATTTAAACAGTAATAACATAGACAAGATAGAAACGGTTCCGACGCATTCGACGTAATGTGGAACAAGAAACCAGGCATTCAAACAAAATATTAACCGGTGATATTCATATACAGATCTATTCAGTTTATCGGCATGACCGCGATGATGGGTCCGGATATGGTGTCGCTATATAGGTTACGGACAGGCTGAAATCCATAAACCTGACTATGAAATTAATTATCTTGAGCTCATATGGGTCAAAGATCAGACTAGTAAATTTACATGTATTGAGTCATACTATAGACCACCAAATCAGCGTGTGAAGATTTTTATTCTTGCTTCAGGAATCTATTGAACTGGTGAAGCAATCTTTTCCTGATGCGACACTTATTTTGGGTGATTTTAATGACCGTTGATACTGGAGAGACATTCATGGAGCGAGCGAACTGGGTACGCGTCTTCTTAACCTCAGCGAGTCAGTCACTTAATTTTCATCAACTAATCGATGAACCAACGCGATATACGGATGCCACCTTGGTACTATAGAGAAGTATGGGATTATAAAACTATATATATCAATGCTCTAAATGAAACATTGATAAATGCTCCTTTTTTCACAAACTTTTGCAATATACGATGATATAAATGATGTAGTTGGTTATACGTATGACCTTATTAATTCTCTATTATGAAAATTTATTCTGTATAAAAATGAATTGATCAGACCTAAGGATAAACCTTAGATGCCTGACAAAGTGGACGTGCCTTTCAAATTCGAGATCGACATTTGAAATCGTTGCGGAAAATCCATCTGAAAAGTTGTTCGCACTCTTTGAAAAACTGAATTTAAATGTGAAACACATTTGGTCACTCAGTAAAAGCATATTAAATTAAAAAAACACGGCATAATATTCCTCCTTTAATTAATAATGGTATAACCATCAGTGATGATACACAGAAAGTTGAATTGTTTAATGAATTTTTTGACTTACATATAAACGTACCTTAAGATGATTCGATTAACTGTAACGAAAAAATATTCAAGTAGAGGAATCGGAAGTTCTCCAATCTGTTAAAATTGATAAATCATCAGGATCTAATTACTCGGATGAAACGGTATCTTCCGCGTGTTTGTTTAGAGGCATTATATAAAACGATGATTTGTCCAATTTTGACTATGCTGACATTAAATGTGATAGTTGCATTATTTTAGAATCAAAACTTTTGAAAAAGTTCAACGGCGTGATTCCATTTCAATTACTGGTGGTGCTCTTAAGATCACTAAATATGAGAATTTATTAAAAGTTAAATTTAACCCGACTTCAAGGTAGACGCAAAGTAGATCGTCTGGTTATGCTTTACTAAATTAAACACGGAAAGTGTCCGAAATAATTGAGTAGGGTATATCCCCTAGTTAACAATAATATAAGCGAATATAACTTCCGCAGACGAGAACTGTCGATTTTGCGGCTCCGTATTTTCCAGCAACTATTAAAGATTAAAGATTAAAGATTACCTTCACAAGAAATTATAGTGTCTAAGTCTTTAAATATTTTTAAAGACAATCTTTTGAAAGAGTAATCAAGGGAACCAAGGTTATAGCGGTATTCAAAAGAATGTGATCCAGGGACAAAGACCATACATGGAAAACAGACATACACAACAAAGAACATAAAGTAACTAAAATCATACATACAAAGTAACAAAAGTAAATGAGCAACTCGGACTCCACTAAAAACTGAGAGCATGGACCTGGTGCACCGGTAGGGTAAGTGTCCTCTGCTTTTCTTGAAACACCCGCCGAGTTTCTCATAAAAAGTCAAGTCCGGGGTAGACAAACGAGGAAAGGTAAACTATGACCCGTTGAATAAATCAGTTTTCATGGTGCTGATGGATACATCATAACGATCCACGAGTTCATGATGACGACCACAAAACCTCTGTAGTGATTACTTCAATCTTGTAGCAACATAACCCTGTTCCATAAGCCTAAATGTTAGAGTTCTAGCGCGATACAAAAAGTCTGCGTAGTTTCGGCAACCTATGGAATAACTTATGAGTTGTGATATGACAAGATAATCCGCATTGTATATATACTTAAAATGATAATTTGAAGATGTTGATACCGACGCAGACTCCAAAATATTTTTATATTAGGTTCTGAATGGGAAAGATTTACCATACGAGACTTCGAATTGAATTAAGACCACTTAATTACTTAATTTATGAATTTATATAAATGCAGTCTTATACAATATCGCAACTATAATCGGTGTAATCTTGGTGTGACTGAATCCATTGATCACTTCTTACGGTATTGTCCTTTTTACGGTGACTTGCGGAGGGATTGTATAGTATACTTAAAATGATAATTTGTCCATATGTTAACTTCAACATTTTTATCAACTTGTCTAAAACATATGTCATCAATTTAGAAGAATATTTCATCATGATTTTGAGATTTTGTTAACATTTCAATCAATTCTATGACATTAAAATATACATATGACAGATATACTCTTCCCACACATTACTATCCTTTTGTTTTTGTTTTTGTGATTGTACATTTTATATCTTTTGTTTGTAACTTTTGTATTGTGCATGTCTTACATTGTCTTGTCTTGTATATACAGTGTATTCTATTGAATGTATGTTAAAGAGAGCCACTAAGTGGCTTAGGTTTTGTCTTCGTTGAATAAATAAAGCATTCAATTTGATTTAATATATTTCCTATAGTCGCAATACAAATAAATGACATTTAAGAAAAAAAAAAAAAAAAATAGGCAATATATAATTGAGCGAAGTCTTACTACACTTTGTATTTTTACAATGACATGCACTAGTCCAAAACTGTTTCGGATAAACAACTTTCAATCATTCAGAATATTTTTAAAGTATAAGTGGTCATGGTGCACGAAGGTATTTTAAACAAAATAACAAAAAAAAAAAAAAAAGACAAGATAATCCGCATTGTATGCACAATACGAAAATTTCATTAGATCATTACATACCTAGGTGTTTAATTTTCTGTGTTTTTTTTTTTGTTTGTTTTGTTGTGTTTTGATTTATGTTGTTTGACATTTTTGGTTTGTTATTTGTTGTTTGTATTTTTATCGATACTTATTATTTCTATAGAATGTTTTTGTTTAAATATAAATAGATAAAGGAAAGATAACATATACATTTACATGTCTTATAATGTCAATATTTTTCACCGTAGCATCATAGTCCCCCTTTCCTCTTTGTAGTACCACCAATGCGACATTTTGTAAGTAATTCAGCGAAGGTATCGTGATTAGAAAAGGACGCTTACTCTAACAATGCACCTGGTCCATACTCCATGTTTGTAGTGTACTTGAGGTTGCTCCTTTTTTTGTTTCTCCGTATACTTTTTTTTCTTTTTTGCCATGTTCTTTGTTGTGTGTTTCTATATTTTTCATGTATAATCGTCACGTAAACGTTTTTGAAATGGACCATACCTATGGATAATTTGGTATCAATCACGTGTAATGATCTGTGCAACCAAAAACAAAAACAAAAACAAAATAAAAAAAAAAACCCAAAAAATCAAAACAAAGAATAACCCCACCCCACCAAAACAAACACAAGTATAAAATGCAATATACCTACTGCTGTGTCAGTAACTAAGCGTCATGTCACAGAGGGGGCTGTGACAGTTTCCATTAAAAAACCTTTAAATAGTTCATACATGTAACTCACTTTTCCGCAACATCTTATGCCTGCCTGTTTAAAATCCTCTTCATGGCTTGTTATTATCAAAACAGTTTAAACAAAAATAGCGTATTGAAATAATAGAAATCGTACATATCATACACAATTTAAACTATTTGTGATTTTCTTACTGCCGTGCACCAGCGCAAAGCTGTTCCGGGTAAACAATGTCGAAAAAGATAAATTCAGAATGTTTCACCAATTATACGTGTTCATGTCACATTGAAGGCAAAATGGTTATATCTTTATTATAAGGTTAATACCTTATCATTAATAGGTTTAGTGATTTTTTTAGAGATTCTTTCAATTTTAATATAATTATTTATTTATAGATTGATTGATTGATTGATTGTTGGGTTTAACGCCCTAGCAGCAATATTTCAGGTATATTCAGACGATGAACATGAAGTGGATGATGAAATGAACATGAAATGATGATGAAATGAAAAATGGGATGGGACACAAGGATAATAGGGGAGAATAATTTATATTGCCACTAGAAAAAGGGGGAATGGGTAGGGTCGGGCAATTTAGCCTCCTGTACCTGCTCCGGGAGAATACCACAGTAGGGTTCTTTAACGTGCGAGGAACGTGGTATCTTTCCCAACACGGTGCACCACTATAGTTTGCGGTCAGATTTCCGTATTATAGCCTGACAACCCCAGCATGTAACACGCCAGGGGTACCCTATTCCACCATGTGGGGCACACAACCCAGTTGTTCTGTGGGAAAAGCGCCATAGCCCCCGTCTAGGGTTCTGAGAACTATTTAGTCGCCATTTACGACAAGCTAAGCGCTGCAGGCCTATTCTTTTGACACCCGGACCTGCACGGGGCCTTATTTATAGAACGTTACATTCCTAAAATTAGCAACGGCAGATTATATGAAAGTTTCAGTAGGCGTACATGCGAAAGGCATTGAAATTCTTTGAAAAAAGGGGAACAACTCTTTGACTTAGTGCAAATTTTGGTTGCTTTCCTTAGAAACTGTAAGATCATTTCCTGATGTTTGTTTAATCATGGTCGATTAGAATAAATTGTGCACTATAGGACATATACATGATAAAAAATTACTTTGGAAGAAGAGATTCCGTGGGGGAAAAAACTAATTATGTATCGTCAAGATCATAGTCATTACCAGATTTCTAAATGGACAGTGTATTATATTTGTAAATGCAGTACGTGGGGTGAAAAAAAACCCGATCCAATGTTCTTATCCCTCCAAATTTGAATTATTTGTCGCCAAAAATATAAGCTGAAGCAATTTGTACTTTTTCACTCCTTTTTATATCTCGTTGAGATAAAAAATCCATTCCATTTTCACCAAAACGAAGTAAATTGACATATATAAGTATCAAAACGTGTATCCCAATGGTATCAAGAAAGTTGCGGTTAGGGTTTGAAGTAAAATATAAAAAAATATACCCCTATCCCACCGAAAAAAAAATCGCTTTAATTATTTCTTTGGGATTTTCGATTTTCCCGTAAAAGTCACATAAGATCGACTCTAAAAATTTCGCTTGAAAAAAAAAATCATTCGCTCGATAATTTTATTTTTTTACACGAACATACTACTAAAAACTAATTTGCAAGGAAAACTTTTAAAAAAAATGTTTGAAAATATTACCCAAACCCCTAAGAAGTGCCCTCATGATCAAACATAATTCTCGTTCAAAGCACACCGTCACTGTAAAATTCCTATTTTAGGAATCCATAATTTAGATAACGATGTACCTAATATTGTCTGTTTAGTCGCTCAGATTTTTTTCCTCGGGATTATTATATCCTTAATTACTATAAAATCGTAAAAAGAGCAAATTTCGGAATTTCTTCTATATCACCTGTTTTGTCGTTATTTCGTAGCTAATGTAATAGACGCTGTGTAACAGACATGTCGGGTTACTGTTGTTTTAAGTATCGATTTATCCAACATGTCTGCTAATTTCAGAGGGTTATGTTGCTACAAGATTGAAGTTATCACTACAGAAGTTCTATGGTCGTCATCATGAACTCGTGGATCGTTATGGTGTATCAATCTGCACCATGAAAACTGATTCATTCAACGGGTCATAGTTTTCCTTTCCTCGTTATTCTACCCCGGACTTGACTTTTTATGAACAACTCGTCTGGTGTTTCTAGAAAAGCAGAGGACGCTTACTCTATCGGTGCACCTGGTCTATGCTCCCAGTTTTCAGTGCAGTCCGAGTTGCTCATTTGCTTTTGTTACTTTGTATGTATGATTTTAGTTACTGTATGTTCTTTGTTGTGTATGTCTGTTTTCCATGTCGGGTCTTTGTCCCTGGATTACATTCTTTTGATTACCACTATAACATTGGTTCCCTTAATTTCTCTTCCAATTTCAATGTGATTCTTTAGTTTTTTTTTCATTAAAAGGGGAATTTATGGATTTTTTGTATTTTCTTATGATAAGAATATTGGGTAAAAATAGTTTAAAACCGAATACATACATGTTTCAGTTTAAAGGTGAAAAAAAAAACAAAAACAAAAACAAAAACAAAAACAAAAACAAAACAAAAAAACAAAACAAAAAACAGAAAAAAAAAACAAAATGAGCGTTTCAGTAGATTGTTAAAAAAATCATTTATCTTCTATAACAATGATGTGTTTTTTTTTAAGATATTGCATATTAAGTGTTGGTAAAGTGAATGCCGGTGAAATTAAGTGGTATGTACTAGGTTCTATATTATTTTTGTTATTTATAAATGATGAGCAGATGATTTCGATGTTTTTGGTTGATTGCTGATTATAATTCTTTACGTCACGAAGCATTGAATACCTGAGATTTACACAATTTATTTAATATGATGTACAATACAAATATAGTCAGAAAAAATAGGTAATAAAGGCTAAAAACCACTAATTCCACTTCCCATAGGCTTCTATGCTAATTTCACAATATTCAATGGCTTCTCTGGACTTTACCTTAACTTTAACCAGCAGAGGACTATATATCAGCATGATTCTACATATGTCAGCTCACAATCCTCAGAATGGCATGTGGGGTTAGCAGACTTGCAGTGCAGTACTGGTCACCGGAAGTGAAGTGTCTATAAATAGCATGGGAAATCCCAATGTTTTCACAAGATAGGGGTATATTTAGAAATCATTATGGAGATTAGGCTTCACATCACAAGAAGCAAAATGCACTTATAAAATGTACAGAAATGTTTTTCCTTTCAGAAACTGTTTACATTTTTTAAATGAGATGAGAACTTTTTTCACAGCACTATGAGGAACAGGGGTAATTTCTGCGTAGGACTATTTTTGCGTACGTTCCAAATGCTCATTGGTTGAATTGGTGGTCTGTAACCTAAACTGGAACCCTAGTAAAACCGAAATTGTAGAATTCAGTATAGAAACAGCAATAATGACTTGAATTGTGTCTTTGGTAATGCAATATTGAAGCCAACTTTCATCAGCATCTTGGTATTACATTTAGCAGTAAATACAAGTGGACTGTTCACATGGATAAAATCGTCAGGGCGTAATGTTTTACCCCATTAAGGTATATACTAAAGCGAGGGCACTTGACAGGAACAAGATTAATCTTATTTAAGACCCACTTAAACAAAAGATAAAAATATATCGTGATATATTTGTTGTATGTACCTTGTCAATTACGTGCCAAATTTATTTGAATTAAATCTGCATGTTTATTAACAATTCGGTTGCATTTATCTGAGAACGTCATCTACGATTTTTGACTATCGACGAAGTAAAACACTATTAGCTATTGTCCATCCAAACCGAGCCGACAATATAATTTCACTCAAGCTTTCTCTATCTGAAAAGACCATAATTTGATCTCTGCATCACTGGTTTTGCGTTTTGCGTCATATATTCATGCATTTAGATAGGCAAATATAAAACGGAGGGCTGATGACCGGCGCTCTTTTGTTTTTCCTACAAAAGTATTTATAGTTCTTATGCTCAAAATGCATCTACAATACGTATCTAAAAGCTTCAACAATTTAGGCCGTCATCCTTTATTTTTCTCGGAACTTTTATCCTTTGTCCACGGTCAAATAAGAAAGGAAAAAAAAACAAATTTTTGTCTGCTCATACAATTGTAAATAACAATTAACCCGGAACAGTCTCTTTTATAACTTTTACAAATTAGTTAAATTCTGATTGTATCGTCTAGCTGTCGTTGGACGGTTGATTGGTTGATTGATTGTGATTTAACTGTAAATGGCGGATAATTTCATGCATTCAATAATAATTGTGCGAGCTCCAATGAGTTAAAGAAAGGGATTGAATAGACAGATTCAAAATTTAATAAATAAAGCAACACAAATACGTATGGAGATATTGCACTGACTCCGGGCCAAGCAGTCACCACTCTAGTTTATGCCGTGAGCAGCAGTAAATACATGTGCCAGTTTGAATTCCAGCTAATAAAACTTCAAAAAAAAAGAAAAAAAAAAAAAAAATCCTGAAAAATGCGTTTTTCAGTTAATTGACTATTTTGACTGCATATCGTAATTTAAAGTATTTGGAATAATTTTCAGATTTTAACTTCATCTCATACATGTAGTTCGTATATACTGTAGAAAAAAAACTACAAAATATTTTTTTTTATGAAAGATTTATGAAAGATTAATAGGATTCAACTGACTATATCATTTCTTATGTGATTTTCAAAGTCATTCGGGTAATTTTATGTCTTTGATGCAGAAGTTTTTATTACAATTATTCAACATGGCTGTTTCGGCTTGATTTTCATTTAGAATGTGCAATTCGGATATCATTTCGCAAATAAGACAATTCGTCAGACCAGAGTTCATAGTATTTTCTATACTGTACGTGAGGTAAAATGCCGTCTTCAGTCTTTTTATCAGCCAAACGTTTATGGCGTATTCCGAGTCATTGGTTCGAAAGTCTACTTTTAGGATCTGTAAGAGTAATCAAGGGAAACAAGGTTAATCAAAATAATGCAATACAGGGACAAAGATCACACATAGAAAACAGGCATACACAACAAAGAACATAAAGTAACTAAAATCTTACATACAAAGTAACAAAAGCAAATGAGCAACTCGGACTCCACTAAAAACTGGAAGCATTGACAGGTTCACCAGTAGGGTAAGCGTCCTCTGCTTTTCTAGAAACACCCGTCGAGTTGCTCATAAAAAGTCAAGTCCGGGATAGACGAAAGAGGAAAGGAAACTATGACACATTGAACAAAACAGTTTTCATGGTGCAGATGGATACACTACAACGATCCATGGGTTCATGATGACGACCATAAAACTTCTGCAGTGATGACTTATGAGTTGTGATATGAACACTCCACACGAAGGTGCTGAAGGGATATTCTAACAGATGAAAGGAAATTTGACAATTTTGAATAAAAAGTCGTCATGTTTTTCATAAAGTTTGGTCAGTAGTTTTTCTGTACCATCGATTTTTAAGTGTAGGTCAAAATATGAGTCTGACTTCACAGTGTCTGTAGTATCCTTTATCTCAAGTTCTTTGGAATAGATGCGGTGTATCAAATGCCCAAAATTAGGATTGTTTAAAGATAATACGTCATCTATATAGCGGAAACTGAGATTAAAGGATCTAGCTAAACGATATTCTTTCTCTCGGATCAGATCAGCTATAAAGTCAGCCTCATAAGAGTGACGGAATAGGTCAGCATGTAGAGGAGCACAATTTATTCCCATTGAAATGCCGACCATTTGTTGAAAAACATGTCCACCACACCGGACAAATATGTTGTCGATTAAAAATTCTAGTATTTTGTAAACATCTTCTGTATATTTGGAAGATGGTTTGGAATTATTTCTTACAAAGTATGAGGAATCTCTACCAAGAACTATATATTTGTATCTAGGTGAACAATTTTTTTTTGGAAAAAACAACAATATATAATGTTTTGCAGTTGAGATTTTAACCGAGTATGTGTAATAGAAGTATACAGTGTTAAAAAATCATCGGTTGTAATGCTATTATAGCTCGGGCCTATGCTGCATTATTTAAATTGTAAGTGTTTGATAACGGTACATAAGAATTTTAACGTTTAAATGCCTAATAATACTTCGTGATAGTACATGTACTTTTTACGGATATTCAAGAAAAATATAATTGGAACGATTTTCAAAAAAGAACACAAGCAAAGGAGAAAACAACGCAATGAAAATAGTCATACAACACAGAACATAAAATAACCAAAACAACACGTCGAAACAAAGGAAATGAACAATCCGGACCTCCGTGAATCTTGGACCAGCGGTAACGGATCCAGAGATGTGCAACTGGTTAGCCCATCCCCTTTTTATTAGAAAATTTGTCAATTTCATGTGTAAAATTGACAAAAATAGGAAGTACAGTTCTAGCATCCCTTCTTTTCTGAGGAAGCTCGGTTGATTTCCTAGTTGGTCAAAGTGCCTTGATCCGGTCCTGAACAGGTGTACCGGTAGGGAAGGTGTTCTAGGTTTTTCAGAAACTATAATGTAGGTTATATTGGTTACGTCGAAATCTAATTAATGTTCATGCATTGCAAAATAAAAATCATTAAATGAGTGAGATTTAATAATGAATTGGGATGATTCACAATAACATTGAAAAGTAGTGAATGATGTATTTGTAATTGGGATAGGTCATGATTATTTTTAAATCCACTGTAAGATTTGAGTTTTTATGATGTTCTTTCGATGTGTGTTAAATGTAGCTCATTATTATCTCTTTCCAAAACATTTTCCATTTTGTACATAACATAGACGAATCTAGAATTTTTTTTTAAAAAAAAGGGAAGGCTTTAAGAACTATAGGCTCTAAAGAGCCAGAACCGCTCACCTTGATGGACAAGCAACATTCTTCGTTTCTGTAAAAGCGGCCATGTTTTTTCTTGGATAAAAATTCACAACGCCCACATCTAAAATTGCTTTATCCTTTTTTTTTACATGAACTGTTAAATGGTGTTATACATGTGTCCCATAACGCATGTTATTTTTGAATAATGATCACGACGTTTAAGCATTTCTTTGTCAGATGACAGTATTCAATAATGTTTCTATCAGTTCAAAGAGAGAGTGCAAGAGAGTGAGACAGAGAGAGAGAGTGAATACGGATCCTCCGCCCATTGGCAAGTTAAATTGTAGTCCTTTTTATGATAAGGGAGCAACCATTTGATTTTTATTGGTGGTGGGTGCGGTGCTAGGATCACATTGTTGGTCCTGGATATTTTTGTTTGTGTTTAGACTATTATAAATTTTTATTTTTGATTCTAGTCTGTCCTAAACATTCATGATATATACAAATATGACAAATTATAGTGTTTACAAAAACATTTTTTTTTCAACAGAAGCATCCTGCCTTTTGTTATTACCCGAATGTTCATCCTGGATGGTTTTTTTTTCACCACATGCTACCATACTGCCTTTTTCAAACTTCATCCTAGCACCCCCATTAAAAATCAAATGGTTGCTCCCTAAAGTATGTAAAATGTTATTTCGCCAAGGTTGGTAAACAATGTGTGCAATATTTGATATCCCGATTAAAGAGTAGTTCGGTTTGCTCAACTCATTTCGACTTGATGTTTTATTTGCATTCAAGCTTCGTAATGTTTTGTTTCATCTATGATACACAGATGTAAAAGAAAGGTCATTTATGTGAGGTTTCAATTAAAGTTGGTCTTATTACATGTAGTTGATAAATTAATTGATCAGAACAGAAACAAATTAAAGCCATTATATAATTCAATATCTAAATTACAGATCTCTGATTCTTCATTTTCCGTGGCTATAAAGACTCAATACACATCGTTTGTTGCCAAGGCATATGTATCAATAGTGAACATAAAATCAACTATAGATACTTAATAATATTTACAAATAAATAGCATACATTAAGGCTCAATAATCTCGAAATTAAGTTCGGTAATAAACGTAAAAAAATTCAAAACCCCAGTTTTCAGTGGAGTCCGAGTTGCTCATTTACTTTTGTTACTTTGTATGTATGATTTTAGTTACTTTATGTTCTTTGTTGTGTGTCTGTTTTTCATATCTGGTCTTTGTCCCTGGATTACATTCGTTTGATTACTGCTATAACATTGGTTCCCTTGATTACTCTTTGATGATACTTTTATATGGGAATTTACCCTTGTCCTGCAAAAAAAGGATAAAAAAAAAAAAAACAAAAAAAAAAAAAAAAACGTTGGTTTCAACGAGGTATATAAAGTTGCCAAAATACAAGAGGATATAAAAGTCTAAATTGCTCGCTTGGATTGATTAGCCTATATTCTGGGTCACCTACCACCGGCGACATCAATGTTTTTTTCGTGCAAAGGGGAGCTACTCCTGCAAACAGACGCCGATCAGCTGACATTGACAGTTCTAAATACAACTTTTCAATAAAACAATGGTATGGCTTTGTAGATTTTTGCTAAAATTAGCCAGCCCTGCCAAAAATAGCCAGTTGTGGGCAGGCTACTATTTCCAACTCCGACCTAAATGTAAATACACATTATGCATATTTTAAAACTTAATCAAAGTATCTACCATACTATAATCTACATCATATCATACATCTAATTTTGTGTGTTTTTAAACAGTAAAGTTGATTTAACGCCTTAGATAATAGATCTATTTAAAATTAAAAAAAATGTATTTCTCTTACATGGTAAAAATAAATACTTAAAGAAGTTGAACTTACCTTAACCAATAAGTACATGTACAGTGTTTTAGTTTCCAGATATTCCAGACTGCATTTTCAATACTTTTCATGTACACCATTTCCTAAAATACAATTGTAATTTAAACTATACAACTATTGATTTACATTGTAAACTTTTTTAACCAATAGTATGTTTTTATTCCTTTTTTAGGTATTCGAAGAAAGGATCATGCCGTCGGTCTGTAAAAGAGAAACAAGATATTTTGTCTTGGCGACATTAATATCTCCGGATGTTACGCAAGTTTAGGCGGTAGGGTCGTCATATTGTATCCCTAGATGAGACTTCGCAGAAGACCAATCATACAGTGCAAGGAGATTGACTGGACGAGCCCAGTACGTCTACGTCCGTCTTTGAGCCATACAGTGGAGGTAATGGACGTGCCCTTCCCTCTGGAAAGGGCACGCGTCTGATAATCTTAGATGCTGGCTCCTTTCAATTAGGCCTCATTGCTGAATGTTGTCTAATTTTGGAGTCCAAGACTCCAACTCAGACTATCATGACGAAATGAATTCACAGCACTTCACTGAGTGATTCAAAGACAAACTCCCTCCAAATCTGCCAAACCAGTCTGTGATAGTGGTGGATAATGCTCCTTGTCATAGTCACTTAGTTCCAGGAACTGCAGTGCCTAACACTAATTCTAATAAACCTGTGATCTCGGCATGGCTAAATAGAAACAATATCCATTACCCCAAAAATGCAATCAATGCTGAGTTGTTAGAGTTGGTGAAGCAGAACAAGCCTCATCCAAGGTATGTGTTTCATGAGCTTGTATCGGAGCACGGCCATAAAGTTTTACGTCTTCCTCCACGCCACTGTAAGCTCAATCCCATTGAAATGGTCTAGTCTGACTTGGAAGGCCATGTAGCTAGAAACAATTCTAGTTACAAAAGGAATGACGTTATAAGGCTTTTCATGGAGGCCAGGTCTCATTTCGATGCGGGGCGCTGGGTCACATTTTTGAAACACGTTGCGGAAAAGATAGAAGAAAATCTATTGCTAGTTGATGGTATAAGAGGTAATGAGTTTATGATATCATTTATTATTGACTTGACGAAGACAAATGTGAAGATGATGACATTTTGGATGAGGGGGTAGGAGACAATGAAAATGACAATGACCATGACATAAATACCTCTGATACGTATTAGAACTCTGATGTCGAACCTTTCATTGTTTGTCATGCAGATGAGCGTCCAAGTTTGAGAAAGAAAGACATGAACTTTGTGTGGATGGAATGTGTGATATATGACAGATGGATGCTTGACAAATGTCGTAAGGGTGTCATCCGGAAGGCAGATATGTGTCAACGGTGTCATTCTATTCTGAGACCAGCGAAACTAAGTACAAAACCAACTCTAGAGACAGTAGAAATGGAAACATGAACAATTTCTAAATGTCATGAAAAAGGTGCACACAATTTTCTTTTATTTCAACCAGAAGCAATTACATGTATATGTACATTGTTAGCCATCTGTTAATGCAACTTCAGCTTAGAACAACAATAGTTAGTTAGCCATTCTAATCATGTTTAACCTAAAAGATCTCGGATAATAAATGTCATATTGTTTGGTTAACACCTTTAGTATTTATCAAAATTGTAATTCATTTTACAAAATCATACACTATTTTCTTAACTTAGCATTTATTTTAATACCTAGTAAATTCTGTGCACACTTTGATGACAGATTCTAGGATGCAAAGAAGCAGGTATGTTACCCTTACTATTTCCTTACATGATTCGTGGACTTCTTTTCAACACATTCTCATCTACTCCTCAGTTACTTCTGACACACTAACTTGTTTTTTTTCTTGTATCCTGGTGGAGTGGACTGTAAAAAGGAAGTGGATTTATATTTTCACGTCTCACACACTGAACTTCTACTTGTGACTCATAAGTTTTCTTTGTATGTGGGGTCTCGATACCTTCATCATTTACCTCATTCCAATGAGCTTCTAAATCATCTCCTTCGTTGTCCTCTATGATATTTTCTAATGTAGGATCTACACTTGTAAGTTCGATCAAAAGGTCCCTAAAGGCTACAGCCCTTACATCTAGCCTTTAAAATAATAAAGTCATGAAGTGATACATTTTGTAAAAATTCAATGCTTTCAGTTAATGTCCGTTGAGGAATAATTTTCAAATGTATCTAGCATAATACAACTTTCCCAAAACATATTTATACTGGATTGAATAATCGTGTCAGTTATAACTAATCCAATGCCGTATTAACTCGTTATAACATATACATTGAAAACAACGTTATTTGATTAGCATCATTTACTACTGCTTATACTCTCATACAAAAATAAAAGTAACAACAATTCAAAAATGGAAATCACGACCACTGGGAGAAATAACTTTAACGAAAAGATGAAGACAAATACGTAGAAGAGACATTTACGATACAAATAATTATACTTTTAATGTATTGACCTTGCGAACGCCATGCTTTCCTTTCAACAGCAGTTCTATGAAGAACTAAGCCTTCGGTTGACTTTCACACGGTGCTAGGTTTCATTGCCCTTAATACAGATGTAATAGCAGTTTTCCCTACCGCTTCATTTCCAACACACATTAACTTTCCGATGTACGACAAATAAAATCCTGATCTCAAGTTAGATATAAATGTCGCTTCATCTTGTGTTGTTAGATACAATAGTTGCTTTGGCCCTATAGTTTACAGATTAGTAGTCAAGGTGCTACGTAATATTGCAAAAAAATAATGATACTAATTTTATCAGTAACGAAGACACACATACATGTACATAGTATTAAAAAATATACATTATATAAAATCATCAAAAGTTGCATTAGAAACTACCTGAAATCCAGAATTTGAAATTTCAACCTTTAGTGGATGTAATATCGATTGTCAGATTTATTAATTGCCGGTGTTGTTTGTACTTGCGCACCGTGATGCCATTTGGAAATTTACCTCAAGCTTCTTTTTGACGTAATTCAACATCATACGGATCATAACATACCACATATTTCCCTTTATTGATGCCATGGAGGCGTTTTAACAGAATACTGTAATAATTGATAGGCATTGAAAAATAAACACAAAAAAATGAGATAACGGTAATCATGCGCAGATTAACTGAAAGGCGATCTAGACTTGCGCCCTTAAATTTTGGAAAGCAACATTTTAAGACGGGATATCAAGATTTCCCCAGAATTTCTGTCCTTCCTTTACATTGGATTTTAATTCTTTTTACGCCACACAAACCTGAAATCTTCATCATCCTCTGGTACCAAGTAAACAAATTACAACTGCTGGCAGAGGTACATGTATGTTCCATCCTATAGCTTTTTCACACATCAAACTTTCTTGTACAATGTATACACTGAACTTGGTAACAATTGCATGTAAGAATGCAAGTAGTAAATATTTGGAGGGCTTCTAATTGAAATAAACGTTTGTGTAAAGTTATGTCGCCAATCTCTTCTACAGATCGGCATAAGGTAACTATCGTACGGGTAAGGTACTGAATAACCAACAGACACTGTGGTCGCGATGCAATCATTTTCAAACAAAAACAAACATGAAAGCTCAATGTGCTTCTTTGATTCCAAATGAATTAGATAGTTTGAATGTTTCGCCGAAGAAAAAGAACATGCCGAACATAACTCAACTATTAAACCAATATTTTGAAATGATTGTTTACCGTCTATATTATATATAATCTTCGAAAGGCTTTATCAGAGTATATTCAACCAAACGTTCTATTGATCCAGCATAAAACGTCATTGCATAACCGTTTCACGTGCTTGACGAGTGCAATTTTCGTTTGAAATATTCACATTTACAAGAAAAAAAGAACGAATTCATTCATAGGTAAGTTAAACGATATACTGGTCATTGCTTTCGAAGGGATAAACACACATTTTTGTGTGTACTGCAGAAATGGACAAATTCATCATGGCTAATTTACATATCTAAACAAACGTTTTTATTGGAGGACTCACCCAAGCGTTAAATATTTCTGAGAGGGTCTAAAGGGGGCTTTTATAAATTGCCGCGGATTCTTAAAAAGTTGACCAGTTTTTACAAGTTTAATGCAGTTTTGTAATTACCTTTCAATTTACACTTAATTTCAAACTTGATACTTCCAGACATGCATTGAGTCGGGAGATCATTCTCCCACTCAAAAGAGTATTTTTGAAAAATAGCGGATTATGCTTTACGGGAAATTAATTTCAACCCTGTTTAAGGAGGTAAACTAATTAATAGACACATGTTTATGGTTACAATGTTCATAGACAAATTCACTTGAAAGACAGTTCACGCGTTAAGTTTTACATGTAAACGAAGTTATGATATGAAAAAAAGATAAAAATTAAAATATACGAAAACACGCATGAAAAAGAAACAAATACCCCCGCCCCAACAGCAACAAGGAATAGACTGCTAAGGGGGTATTAGTTCCGCTAGAAGCAATGTTTAATTTGTACTCCCGATGAAATCAAATGACAGTCACCTTGGTATTCATTTCTACTACATATAGTATTATAACTATCTATCAGATTCATAATATGAATATCATTTCCAGGACTTTAAATGGCTACCTTCCTGAAATCACTTTTAGATGTTAGTGAAATGAAGTATATAAAACTTCTCCCAGACACAGCTTTTCACAAATTTCAAATTTTGTTTCCTCAGAATTTATGTACATTAAACATCACTTAACTCGTGCATGTTTTCGATTGCTTTATCTAACGATAATTGGTTGATAACAAACAGAAATGTCAAGTAAGAAACAGATTACACAGAAAGTACCTGGGCCCGGTTTCATAGAAAATCTCAAATTTCCTCAAAGCTTCAATTTATTCATACATAATCAATGATTTTAAAGAAAACAGTTGATATGTATTTGTCTACAAGTCTGACAAGACTTCATGCAAGTATAATAGTACTTTGTATCTTTTATTAAGACATCTTTATTCTTATATTACAGAATGCCCAACAATCACCTGAGCTGAATACCCCAGAAATCCTGGAAAGAAATCAGGTGAGAATGGTAAGTAATGGATTACAGACTTTGATTTTGATATAATTTAACCAAGATTTAAAAAAAATACTTCATCAAAATGTACAGGAAATATCTTTGAGTACATCAAAATCTGTTTGTATATCTGTAATATAAACTTCATTGAAAACTATTGACGAACTTTTACGGCAAACGC
This sequence comes from Perna viridis, assembly GCA_037379345.1. Taxonomy (NCBI): domain Eukaryota; kingdom Metazoa; phylum Mollusca; class Bivalvia; order Mytilida; family Mytilidae; genus Perna; species Perna viridis. The sequence continues at coordinate 13,887,869 of CM074525.1, read as the reverse complement.
GGTGACTTTTCATTCAAAATTGTCAACTTTCCTTTCATATATGGCAACACCCCCAGCAACTGCGTATGGAGTGTTCATACCACAACTCATACGTTATGCCAGAGCTTGCCGAAACTACGCAGACTGTTTGTATCGCGATATAATTCTTACAATTAGGCTTCTGGAACAGGGTTATGCTGCTACAAGATTGAAGTCATCACTACGGAAGTTTTATGGTCGTCATCACGAACTAGTAGATCATCGTGGTGTATCCATATGCATCATGAAAACTGATTTATTCAAAGGATCATAGTTTTCCTTTCCTCGTTTGTCTACCCCTGACGATTTTTCATGAGCAACTAGGCGGTTGTTTCTAGAAACGGAGAAGACGCTTACCCTACCGGTGGACCTGGTCCATTCTCCCAGTTTTTAGTGGAGTCCGAGTTGCTCATTTGCTTTTGTTACTTTGTATGTATGATTTTAGTTACTTTATGTTCTTTGTCATGTTTTCAAGTCATGTCTGGTCTTTGTACCTGCATTACATTCTTTTGATTACCGTTATAACCTTGGTTACCTTGATTACTCTTTCATATTTTTTGCATTGAAGGATATGGAATATATACCGGAAAGGCCTCTGGGACGCTTCAGTGATGACAGGGTTTACAGTCCTGTCATTACAGCACAGAGAGGGTCCAGGGATAAAAGTTGCTATAATACATTTGTACACATAAGTGCTTAATTTACAGGTCCGGGTGTCAAAAGAATAGGCCTGCAGCATAAGCATAAGCTAAGCTTGTCATAAAAGGCGACTAAACAGTGCTCAGAACCCTAGCCGGGGGCTAGGGGGCTCTGCCCACAGATCAACTGGGATGTGTGCCCCAGGTGGTGGAATGGGGTACCCCTGGCGTGTTACATGCTGGAGTTGTCAGGCTATAATACGGAAAACCTGACCGCAAACCATAGTGGTGCACCGTGTTGAGAAAGATGCCACGTTCCTCGCACGTTAAAGAACCCTACTGTGGTATTCTCCCGGAGTAGGAACCATAGGGCTCCGCCACAGGAGGCTAAATTGCCCGACCTTACCCACCTCTCCCTATTTCCAGTGGCAATTTAAAATTATTGACCCCATTGTCCTTGTATCCCATCCCTTTTTCATTTCATCTTCATCAATTTCATGTTCATCGTCTGAATATAGCTGAAATATTGCTGCCCGGACGTTAAACCCCAACAAACAAAAACAAACAAACACACTTTTGATGGGTGTCTCAAAACCGAATATCTCTGTAAAAATTCAGCAATCTTCTGCATACATTCCCGTATCACAGATGGAGATATAGCCGCATTTGGAAATTTTCCCCTTCGTATTAGATTAATTTTCTTAAAATATTAATAAACTATATAATTGCTTATCAAAACACGTACATGGTTTCTGGAACCTGTTGTAAAGACCATGTGGTAGAGTCTGGCACGGATTAATAATTCCAAGACGTGTAAAACTGACTGTAACATTTATTACAATAGTAAAGGCGAGCTCTCTGAACATACAACATGTTCAAACATATATACTATTCAATTATATAAGACACATCCATCAATCAATGTAAATCTGGACATAAACATCCTATGTGCCCAGTTGTTTACCCGCCCATTTCTTATTTGTGTTCGAGTATTTTTGTCCTCCAGGTATTTCTTTTGACTTGCTTATTACTTGTTACTTGTTGTTTTTCATAACATGTTCTTTTACTTCCCCATTTTGGTTGTTTTATACCTTATCCTTTTTGGGTGTTTTATTCCTGTACATGCATATAATTTAATTCATAGTTAACATGAACAACATTAATTCTTAAAGTCATTACACATTCCTCCCTTTCTCAAAAATAACAATTTATTCAATAATGTCTAAGCACCGTCCTATCACAACCGTTGCTACAGTTGTAATATTCTTTGAGTGTCATCCTTAAGGGGTGGCTACTTCAATATAAATTTTATCTTTTAAAGTTCTAATAATATCTGCTAGTAAATATGAAACAAGTGGCAAAAGCACAATGGTTGCAATTTTCACGTTTCAGAAAATTCAACAGGGAGATATTCTGCTTCAGAAATATTGCGAAGATTAACGCAATATTCATGCTTTAAGTAATACAGGAATGGTATATATAGTACATATATACAAGTAGTTGTTTAACTTAGCATGCTGATGTCTATTAAAATAGTTATATAATTATTCAGTTTGCTTATTGATATTTTTTTCTTATAGAAAGGAACATCTTTGAATACATCAAATACATTAGAGATTCCATGTCTGCTTCGCATAGAAAGATGGACAGCCATTTAGAATACAAATTGGAAGGGCAAAACAAAAAGGAAGTGAAGATGTTGGCAAAGAGGTATTTCGGACTAGATGTTTTCAACGTAGGTGAAGATTTAAAGGTAATTGTCTTTATAAAGTTAATTTGCCAAAAAATGTTGCTACCGCTATAGGACTCCATCACATATGCAGTACCTCATTTTGTCATTAAATTGATATATGAAACATTGAAAAGCAGGCCAAAAGCACAAATATGTTCAAACAAAATAAAACATGTCAACCAGTAATTGTTCTAGATTTCCTCATTGAGAAAGCTTCACAAAACGTTCCTTATGTACAAGTAATTGTATTTATAATAACAAAATTTAAATATAAATAAATAAAATTATTTATCATGCTTTCCTTCATTCAAAAACTTCGTGATTGGACCATGGATCCTTCGAATATTTTTTTCTGAAAAAGGCCTTTATATCGTGTTGGAAAAAATTTATAGTACAAATAATTTTTCATTTCAGAAAGAATGTTTGGACTTAATATCCGGGGAAATAGGGAGGCCTGCCAAACCTTCAGAATTGAGCAATGTACTGAATCATATAAAGAGGAAATATGCCACCGAGTACAGGCCGCCAATGTAAAGAGTGGTAAATATTTAATGTAACCAAGAGAAAACGGACAGCCGGACCCCATGGAAGTTTTAAGTGGATACATAATATTATTGAACTTTAATATCTGCACATTGTTTATTTTGTCGTTGAAAAACCGCCCAAGCATATTTGTCAATATTGCAATTATGGCTAATTGATGTAATACCTCAAAATTCGGAATGTTTTAAGTGTTTTATGATCCTCTGTCAAGCTATAGAATAGGTTTTGTCTAATTGAGTCCAGGAGTCTGTCCCGGACTTCCAAACTGTACACATATATTTTACTAGATATAAAAAATGTATGTAGTCTACAGGAACTTTGCAATAATTACATTTTATGTCGTAAAGCATCAATTATAGACTATACGCATTATAGGCTATACCCATTAAGACCGTGTAACCGACCAACAGAGGATAAGTACCAGAATGTTATTATGAACTATATCACTATCTATAGTGTAATAATGTGTACATGACTTATCTGATGCTGGTTTACTTAGCTCTTACCTGATGTGTAGTCGTGTATAAACAAATGTAGTACGTGTACATGTCAAAGCGACTTCAAAACATTTGTAAGAATGTGCCCGGTTACTTGAAATATTAATGTTAACTCAATTACTTCAAAAATTGTACATTGCACTTGATTTATGTATTTTTATGGGGCTTGTAATTAGGCAAAATATTCTATTCTAATTAACAGCTGAAGTCAACAATGCACAAAAGTAGACTGTATGCCACGCGGAAATGTTTCAGAAATTTTACTGATCCGTTAGAGTGTGGGGCCGGTGAATACAGAAATCTTCTGGTTCTGATAATGGTTTGTATATTAACTAAATGTATAGGGGCTATCTTCAGTTATTATCTAAGAAATGTTCTTTATACTGCCAATCAAAAACGATCTTTTGATTGGCAGTATAAAAAAAATCACTTTTTTATTTTAGTTTTAAATATGGATTTTGCCCTACTCTGTGAACCATGTATACACTAAAAACATTTTCACATATACATGCAGGTATTATCTTTGAATTATTTCTATGGTTTTTCGGGTTTTTTTTATACAATACACCATAAATAATAATGATGACATTATTGTAAAATATATGTAAACTGAACTCTTGATAATTCGTAAACCTGTTGTCACTACCTCTTTTTCTTTTTCAAATTTTAGTTTCTATCATTTTAAATGTACGTATGTTAACCAATGTTCAACACACAAATAGGAAAAATCACAAATTTGTGTAATAGCTGATTACATTCATGTTTTTTTTTTTCATTTCATACCTGTCTGTATATTACATTTGTTCTTAACTTTCTTCTCTCATACAAGTAAGAACAGGTGTAGAACATGTGTGTAAGACATTTAAGAGGTACAATTTGATATCGCATGAAGCAAGAAATGACGGTTCTATGGCACCTATCTGCAACATAAGGTGGTGTAGTGATATACAATTATGCAAATCATTTAAGAATGCAATGCACAATACTAAAATCACTATAGCGAGTTATTAAAAAATTGATAATATAGAAACTCATCTTTTTCAGAGATGCATGCAGAGAACGGATCCAGCTAGGGGAGAGTTCTGGAAGAAAGTTCGAAAGGTTAAGTGTGAGATGAAAGCAACGACGTTGAATGAGAGAGCGGAGATAATAGAAGAGTTGAAGAGAAGAGATGAAAGAAGTGAACTGTGATTTATTCAAAAAATAGTTATAGGGATATGGATAGATAGATAGATAGAGAGAGAGAGAGAGAGAGAGAGAGAGAGAGAGAGAGAGAGAGAGAGAGATTTGATTTTGAAAATAAATCATCTGTACACTTGATGTGTAGTTATATTTTTCTTGAACATAATTGTGTTTTATGGAAAGGTCAAAGATGGCAATAATCATAATCAATTCTTTCCGGTTTATTTGCCTTTAATGACTTAAATCGTATGCAACTATTATTGTTTCTCCTCAACTATACAAGTAGTTTGGTAAGTGGTCCTCTGTATATGTTTCTCTGTACACAATTCCCTGTAAATGCAACTGCACATATTTTCATTATTTTTTTTTCCGACGCAGTCGGCATAGTACTGCTTTTTACCCTTCGACCTTACGGACGCTCTTTGGAAACACAATTCAACTGATCACAGTTCTGTTTCCAATTTGCCAAATACTGATATCTAAGTGGCGTTCGAAAAAAAAAAACTGTATCGAAAGCTGAAATTGCATATATCTGTTATTTTCTTGATTAAATTGTAGAATTCTATAAGTAAAAAAAAATACTGCATCTGGTTTCCTTTTTTTATAGATAGCACTTGTTTTAAAAAGGTTTAGCTATTGAATGAAAGTAATTATGAATAGAAATCTATGCTACATGTGACATATCTATAGCATGCGGGGAGTATTCTAGATATACATTTCCTCGAGAATATGAAGAATTGTTAAGTAGGAAGCAATAATGTTTCCAAAACTATTCATAATTAGCACGGAAAACACAGTGAAATAGTTGTGACCCCCAAACAAAAGCCGTTCAATACACATTAAGAATAACAAACCCAACACAGTAAAACAAATCAATTTTAACAAAAATGACTTACAAAAAAATTATTTTTCAAACAGATTTTCTTGATGAAAGGTTAACTATGAAGTATGAACTATTATTATCGAATACTGATCAAAACAGTACTGAATATTAACTGAAAGTTTCAGTACTGAAAATTAACTGAAAATTTCAGTACTGAAATAGTTGTAGATAATACATTACTGAATTGTTGTGCGAAAGAAACTTACTGAATTCATATTGGCATTAGAAGTACAAGAAATATGTAGTAAAATTGCTGGTAGTGTAGTGAGGTACAACATTCAAACATGTAAAGACCGGGATGGGTCTAGAGATTTTGAATAGGGTACCTTGGCTTTTTACCAGATCTACACTGATAAACAAAAAGGGGAGGGGCCTTCAACCCCGTTGACTCCACCCTCGATTTGCCTTTGAAAACTACATATAGCAATCCCTTTGATAATTTTTTTATATGATGAGAAAATTTTTTAGAAGCTTATAAATTGTAGCGTTAAATGTGAATACACTCTGTTGTTTGATCAGATACGTGTGTTTACAATATTTTAGTTTTTAAATTTCACATTTTGAAAAACAACAGACAGAAAGACAGAAAATTATCTTTAAAAATATTTGTCAGGTCTTAATACATTTATACAATCCAAATCCGAAAAATCAACAATTAAGACCGTAACCCTCCGAATGTTTGTTTTAGAAAAGTTTAATTGTTTTTCCGTGGCCGTACTCTCCACTAGATAGATCTTTGCGGATGTTAAAGCATAATTCCTCTACTTTTATCGATTTCAAATAATAAGACAAAATTCATCAATTTTAAAATAATATCCATTTTTTTTTAAATGGTTACTAAACATTTCCCACAAAGCTATAATGTTGATAGCTGTCTTTTATTGACAGAACAAGTTATATGCATTTCTTCGCTAAGTCTTTCGGTCCATTTTCCCCATCTAAGTGTAGTTTGATCATCTATATTAAAAAACTGGGAAATTTGGTAGTAATTTATAAGAGTTCTTAAGCGGCTCATACCGAGAACAAACCACTTAAACGCTTTTATATTTCTATATATATACATAGTACATGTACAATACTTGTACCTAAGTACTTATATATTGTAGATTGCTTTTTCTTATCTTTTTTGTTGTTTTAATGATAACTGTGACCGTATAAATAATTCCATCTTTATATATACATGTTGTAAAACAGTTATCTTTACCAACAAATAAGTGACACTTATAATATAAGTCTTAATTTCATCGATGTTTGTTTGAATTTGTATTTTGGATCTGTTACCTTTTTTCCAAAATTACATATAAATTGTCATTTCAAAAAATTAACACAAAACAATACTTAATGGGGTTGTGGTGTACTGAACTAATTTACATAAAAGGGCGGGGTCGAGAACTCAATAAAGCTATAATACTGGCGATTCCAATCTTTTGATTTATACTTCAGTCTCAAAACTTATATGATACTTAACAAGACTGGTACTAAAATTAGTAAAGTTCATGTAATAAAAGATGATATCATTCAATAAAAAAGGGAAAAAATCTTTAATTAATGTATTTTTGTCAGCTTTATAATTAGGAACAGTTCATTTTATAGCTTTAACAAAATAGTTAAATCTGATTTCCACGTCTAACTGTTGTCATACAATTGACTGATTGATTGATTGATTGATTGACTGATTTTGATTTAATTGTAAATTGCGGGTAAATTCATGCATTTAATTATAATTGTGTGAGCTCCCATACTGGCTAATCTGGCAATTCAAACCTTTAGTTATAGAAAAGATATCATTTGTCCGATTCAAATTTTTGAAAAGAATTAGCAACAAGCATACGCATGGACATGTTATTTTGACTCTGAGTCAAGAAGCCAACACTCAAATCTATCTCCTATATGCTGCGTCCTAATAGAAGCATCAGTAACTACAATGTACATGTATAGTCCGCTTGATTTCTAGCTATAAAGTTTCAAAACAACTGACCTTTTCGACTGCATGTATTTTCTATAGTTTATACGAACTCTTGGGATTATTTTCAGATTTTAACTTCATCTCATAGTTTGTATTTTCTTTACAAAATAATCTGCGAGAGAAAAATTAAATTATTTTGAAAAATGAATTTTTAACCTTTTTTAAATATATTTTTAAAGTGTAAAAGAACTCAAGCTGATTGTATCTATTCTTATGTGGTTGTCAAAGTCATTCTAGTAATCGTATGTATTTTATGCAGAAATCTTTATTAAAATTATTCAACATGACTGTTTCAGCTTGATTTACAGTTAAATTGTAGAATGTACAGTTCGCATTTCATTTCGTGAATAAGTCAGTTCCTCAGAACGGTGTTCATAATATTTTCTATTGTGTACTTCAGGATAAATATCGTGTTAGGCTTTTTTAAACGCCAAAACGTTTTTGGCATATTCCGAGTCATCGGTTCGAAAGTCTAAATTTATGTACTGTAAAATGGGTAGCATGGTTCTATGCGTCATTATTTAAATGGTTAGTGTTTCTTAACTGCACATACGAATTCTAACGTCTAACTGTCGAGTAATATTTCGTGAGAGTACATGTACTTTTATGGATATTCAAGGGGATTAGGTTTAAAACGATTATCAAAAAGAACAAAATCAAGACGTACAATAGACATACAACAAAGAACATACATAACCAAAATAACAAACACACATAGACACAAATGTTATGAGTAACCCAGGCTCCTCTAAAGACTGAGACAAGCAGTGATGGATCCAGTGGGATGCAGTGGGTTAGAACGCCCCTTGAAAAATGTTACACGTTTAAAATTAGCAAGAAAATGGCATATAAAGTTCTTGCCCCACTTTTTTCTGGGCTCACACCCTTCTTTTTCAAAGTGTCTGGATCTGGCCTTGACCAGGTGAACCGTCAGGGAAGGCATTCATAATTTTCAAGAAACGTCCACGAAAAACTGTAATGTAGGTTGCATTGGTTACGTCGATGATCTAATAAATGTTCATGAATTGCAAAAATGAACTCATATCAAATGAGTGAGATACAATAAGGAATTTAGATGATTCAAAATAACTTTGAAAAGTATTGAATGATGTACTTGTAATGGGGATAGGACATGGATTTTTTAGTACAAATACATTGTAAGACTCTAGGTTTTTTTTTATGATGTTCAATCTATGTGTGTTAGAAGTAGCCCATTCTTCTCTCTTTCCAAAAACATTGTCCTTATTGTACATTTCAAAGACGAATCCATATTTTTTTTTAAAAAGGGAGGATTTTAGAACTAAAGAGCCAGAATGGCTCACAAGCAACTTTCTACGTTTCTGTAAAAGCGGCCATGTTTTTTTTTTTTGATACAAATTCATAACGCTCATATCTGAATTTGCTTTATCCAATTTTTTACTTTGACTTTTAAATAGTGTTATACATGCATCCCGTAACGAATATTGACTTAACGCATGTGTATATGGATAGCATGTTATGTAATATCTAAGATTTTGAACAATGATCACGACGTTTAAGTATATTAATTTTAGATGACAGATATACCAGTTATTCTATTATTGTTCTAGTTATTGATTTTTTTTTAATTTTTGAACGGGCTATACGAAACTATCTTGGAAACTGGCCAAATCTATGAGGTAATGTTCCATGTATAACTTGTTCCAATTAAAGACCATCAATTTCCAATGGATGTCCAAATTATGATAATTATTTGCAATGCTAATATGACGTCCTTAATAAGTTTTGAAACCACAACTCTGGACGATTTTTGAAATATGAGCAGCATGCGACTTATTGCGCGTTGCATTGGGCGTGGCTTGTGTGTGTGTAAATTACTGTCCACTGTACCACCTGCGATGTATGAACACTGTGACTTTTAATGCAAACAACTATTGTCATATTTAACATCGTTCTACTTAATTCACCCTTCACTTTATAATGAGAAAAGTGCAAAGTTTCACAAGAGACAATTTCAAATAACATAGCTAGTGTAAATAGTATAGCCAAATATGGATAAATATTGCACGTCTAAGTAGAGTGTAGTATTGTCGTATTGGAATCGAAAAAAAATCACGGAAACTCCATTTTATCACTGTTTTTACACAGGCTTAACATTCATTCCGATATTTTATACATTGCTAACACTCAAGGTAAAATAATGCGGCATAAATGGTCAGTCCGTGGTAAAGCAATGATAAAATTGAGTCACAGTGATTTATTTCTTGATCAATACATTATTTCATTTGCGATTATTTAAATCGTTGAATGCTGACCAGCCCACGTAAATGGTGTCATCGTACGTAATCCAGATTAAACAAAATGACCCGGTTTGCTCAAAGAGAACCAACCAACCATAAAAGCTTGTTACAATTTAAATAATTTGGAAATAACTCTCCATTTATTATTTGACTAATGTTTCCACCGGATTCAGAGAATAAACAGAAGGTGTTTCATGCTTTTTTGTAACAATGACAGAAAAACGTTCTGACATACATCAACTATGAAATAAATGCAAAACATATCAAGGATAAAAAAAATAAATAAGAAAGTGCGTTCATGTTTTCGATATTTTGTCTTCTTCGTACCGTATCTAAATGTGATGATTTGATATTTACTCTTGTAAGCATGTATACAACTTCTTTTTTTCATAAGTGAAGGATATGATAGAAGAAAATCACCTTGATCCTTATGTTGGGAAGATTTTTGTGATATTTTACGGAGTCTATTGAAAAGATGCTTCTGTTCAGCACTTTAATAAATTTATCAATTTATATTTAACTTTCATAAAATTAAGAAATATTTTATATATATGGAGGCAAACTGATGAGGGCGTCACACTGTGGAACTGGAGTAGAAATTCATGATACAATGTAGTGGAATATTTTTGTTTCCATTTTTATTCCGAAGGACGAAATTTATCAATTCTTTCACAAAACGTAAACTTCTTAGATCAAACCAAACACATTTAAAATCTCCCTAAGATATCAAGCAGATAAAGAAATATACACTTGTATTATAAAAATGACACATGATTCCATTGCAAGTAAGTTTATACATTTATTTAAAACTCCATATGTATATCATGCAGCTGGTACTGCAATGTTCTCGACTTGATACAGGCACTTCAAACGAAATGGTGGGTTAAATCTAGGTCTTACAGCGTGTTAAACCTCCCTCTTCCATTGCGGCATGACTATACCAGTGATGATTAAAAAGCGTCGGCATGCTATTTTCATAATCGGTCACATCAGCACAATGAACATTTTATAAAAAAAGAAACAAACAAACAAACAGAAAAAAAAACAGACAAAAAAAAAAAACAAAAACAAAAACAAAAACAAATAAAACAAAACAAAAATTACTCATTGTTTAAGAATAAATTAAGTATTTTACAACCAACAACTGATATCTGAAATAGAATTTGGATATATATCTTTTAAGACATATTTCCTCATACCCCTGATGCAGGAGTCTGTTACGCAGATATTTATGGCGTTCAAGAAAATCAGAGTAGTTAGTACTTGCTCTAACGTAACAAATCAATTGTGAAATATAAACACCATATACAGCAGATGGAGGGATATTGCTGCATAGGTAAGGAAAATTTATGACATTATTAAAATTTAAAAAAAAACCAAACATACAAAAAAAAATATATATATATATATAAACAGAAAACAAAAAAACTAAAAAAACAAAAACAAAAACAACAAAAAATAAACAGAAAGCAAAAAATAGAATAAAATAAAGTAACTAAAGTCATACATACAAAGAAACAAAAGCAAATGAACAACTCGCTTGAACCAATTAATTCAACCAATTAAAAAATGTTATACAATTTTAAGATATTACTTATATAAGAACATATACTAAACTTGTAACAACATTGACACATTAATAGACTATCGGGCAATGGTAAATTTAGCTTCCTATTCGTTGTCTATGAATGTTGTGATATTCAGTCCTACATTACATAGAGCCTGTGCTAAGTCTTTCATTTGATCTTTCCTTGGATGTTCTGATTTCCACCTTTTTAACACTTCTCTGTTGATTTCGACGATCTTTTCCCTATTGTCTTTCATTCCAAGCCACAAGGAAGCATTATGACCAAGTTCTATAGACAGAAACAGACTCTCGGTTATCACCTCATTACAGATGGCATCTAGTATCTTATCCGTAGGGTCTGTAGACAATATTTTGTCAACACAAGCTGAAAAATAGTTGTATTGTGCCGCTGTTAGATATATGTTGAAAATCATTTCAAGGCTTTAACATTGAAAGTTAGCTTTGTTTCGTTAATCTTATTTTGAATGAAATGCAAAGATAAAATATTATCATAAATTGCATCTAAAGTCACCTTTTGCCCTTATAAAAGGGTCGTTTTAAATCAATCAACATTAGGGATCCATCTCATCAGGACATATTTAATTGAATTGAAAGGCGAAGTGTGCTTACCCAACGGTTTGTTTCTAATCATCTGAAAAAAAAAAAAGATTTGATTAATATATATTCCCAACGATGTTAGAACTGTCAAATTTGCGAAGTAAATTTTTGTCGTTCCCTCCGCGGGACTAGAACTCGTACCGCTGTGACATCTATGACAACACCGCCTGCACTAAGTCCAGCGCCCTAGACCACTCGGCCAGCTAGGCTATATAAAATATAGCTTTCGCTGGCCGAGTCATTCATCCTCGTAGAATTAATCTAGGGCTGTAACTTAGTACACGATGTATGGTAGTACGGGACAGTTTATTTTAGATGTTATTATGTAGGATAGAGGATCACATTAATGATGCATGTCACAACAAATCAATATTATACAAACGTCTCAGAATGTGACGACTCTATTCGCTACACTGCTCCATTGGATCAAATTGATACAGGGACGATAACGTAAACTTATAGAAGGGTCTGAAAAATTCCCAACGATGTTAGAACTGTCAAATTTGCTAAGCTAATGTTTGGTCGTTCCCTCCGCGGGACTCGAACTCGTACTGTGACATCTATGGCAACACCACCTGCATTAAATCCAGCGCCCTAGACCACTCGGCCAGCTAGGCTATAAAATATAGCTTTCGCTGGCCGGATCATTCCTTCTCGTAGGATTAATCTAGGGCTGTAACTTAGCACACGATGTATGGTAGCACGGGACAGTTCATCTAGGTATTATTAAATATTATATTATTGAGAACGATTGATAATAATAATAATAATTGATATAAAAAGACAACTGGGACACACACAAAATATGCAGTGGATTAAAGTATTAAGGCGTGATGACAATATGTCAAATTAGGAACAAAGTTGTGTATTCATCGATAGTCTGACACGACGAGCTAACACGGACATGTTACAAGCGAAGGAGTATGTCAAAAGCCTAAGAATGCTTTTTACAATAATGATTGTGAACATCATCAATATAAGGACGGTTTCAAACAATGAAAAAAAATCATCTTACTTTACAAGCTTTATGTATATCTAGCTCCATGTCCTTTATAGCCTTAACAAGATCACTGACAGTCCCATTTGTTTTTAATCTCCATTTTCTCAAGCACAGGAACGCAACGTTTAGGAGATTGGTGCCATAGTCATCACGAAAAGCATTAATTTCAGTATCCTTTAATCCAATTCTTATTGCTAATGCATAAAAATCCATCCAGGTGAATTGCAGAGCGAGCTTTGCAAGTTGCAGTTCTGACGGTGCTCCAAAAAGATCTGTTCCAATCAGGCCTATTACCAAAAATAAAAAAAGACGAAAAGGGTTATGAAGCATTAAAATGGCCAAAAAGAAACTCAATTGTTTTCTGCCTTGAATATGCGCGCATTTTTACATCTGATAGACATCTTTCTTTTTTTTTTTAAATTGGTTTTAAAATTATAAATCCGCTATATTGCAACGGCATTTCGTATATGGGTATTTTGATTCATTAATTAAAAACGGAAAAGAATGACATTATTTAATATTCTTTCAATGTAAAAATTCGATAATTCCCATGATACCCTTTCACCAAAAACTTATTTTGATATGTTTTACACATACCACATGTGTAAGCAATTGTTGGTAGAAAAAATATGGAGATAGCTATGAAATCAAAAAATAATGTAAATTTACGGATTTTCGAAGAATTACACCAATGCCAACAAGAAAACCCCAATTATTACGTCATAATAACGTCATGGCATTAGGACACCAAATGTTTGATAAGCAAAATTCTAGATGAAAAGTAATTTTTTTTATATATTTTTCAAACATTTGGGACTGTTTTAGTCTTACCACTTTGAGGCATTAACTACCATTGTTCAACAGACTTGTTGCCATCATTTGGATATTGGTTTCCACAGACTCTTTAAACCAGTTTGTGTGAAAAGTCAAGATGAAGAAAAACGATCATTTCTTCCACTACCGTTTGTCAACAAAGGTATAAATGTAATTAATTTGGCCAACATCCTCCATCACAAAGACGTTACCAACAAAATTCCCCCATATTTCAAAGACAAATCCATACCAATTATTTTTTATATTCCTATACTTCACCCATTGCATCCAAAATTTTCAATTACAAAAGGCTATTGCAGAACCTCGATATTGAGGACTTCAAGGCTAAACCACCTGACTGTTCTTGCAAAAGCTCTCCATTCAAATATGGTCCTTCTGGTCTCGTCGTTACGGGAGATTTAACCATTATCGAAAACGAATCTCTACGTAATATCCTTTCTTAAGGTCCCAAGTACCGTGAACCACGCTCCATAAATTGGAATTATAACTTTAAAGTCCTTATGGATGCCGTCGAGGACTATGCAAGAAAATGGATAAAACGAGAACAAGAAGACATTGATTCACTGTCAGAGTGGTTAAAGGCCGTGAGGTCTTTAATTTTGAAACGAATTGTGGAAAACCATAAATCTGTGCTATCCTCTTTTGGTCTCTCTACCAAGGACGATGATTGTGATTTACCGTCTATGTACTGGATTCCTAAACTTTACATGAATCAATACAAACAACGTTTCATAGCTGGATCTGCAAAATGTACCACCAAACCTCTTTCAAACTTTTAACTTCTATACTCACAACTGTCAAAGAGGGTCTGCAGTCCTACCACAACACTTGTTACTCCCGTAGTGGTATTAATTCAATGTGGATCCTGAAAAATTCGAAAGATCTTTTGGAGACAATCAGTTCAAGACTATTATCTGAATATAATAGCATTAAAACCTATGATTTTTCAACGCTGTATACTTCTATTCCCCATACTCAATTAAAATCCCGACTTAAAAACATTATACATCGTTGTTTTTTTCCAAAAAAAGGTGATACACCTAGATACAAATATATAGTTCTTGGTAGAGATTCCTCATACTTTGTAAGAAATAATTCCAAATCATCTTCCAAATATATGGAAGATGTTTACAAAATGCTGGAATTTTTAATTGACAACATATTTGTCCAGTGTGGTGGACGTGTTTTTCAACAAACGGTCGGCATTCCAATGGGAACAAATTGTGTTCCTTTACTTGCTGACCTATTTCTTCACACTTATGAGGCTGACTTTATAGCTGATTTGATCAGAAAGAAAGAATATCGTTTGGCTAGATCATTCAATCTCAGTTTCCGCTATATAGATGACGTAATATCTTTAAACGATCCTAATTTCGGGGATTTGATACATCGCATCTACCCAAAATAACTCGAGATAAAGGATACTACAGATACTGTGAAGTCAGCCTCATATCTTGACCTACACTTAGAAATCGATGGTAAAGGAAAACTATTGACCAAACTTTACGACAAACGTTATGACTTTTCATTCAAAATTGTCAACTTTCTTTTCATCTGTGGCAACATCCCTTCGGCTCCTGCGTATGGAGTGTTCATATCACAACTCATACGCTATGCCAGAGCTTGCCGAAACTACGTAGACTTTTTGTATCGCGCTAAAAGTCTAACAAATAGGCTTCTGGAACAGGGTTATGTTGCTACAAGATTGAAGTCATCACTACAGAAGTTTTATGGTCGTCATCATGAACTCGTGGATCGTTATGATATATCCATCAGCACCATGAAAACTGATTTATTCAACGGGTCATAGTTTGCCTTTCCTCGTTTGTCTAACCCGGACTTCACTTTTTATGAGCAACTCGGCGGGCGTTTCTAGAAAAATAACAAAAAATGAAAAAGGAGAAAAAAAATCATAATGAATTCGTTTATGGAATGTTTATAAAATTGATTTTCTGTTACCTTCACAGTCTGGCATGCATGACTCGATTCTCTGGAAAAGAAAAGATGGGGCAATTTGTCATAATTCGACAATTACATGTACAACCCGACTCTTAAGATCATTTTAAATTTACAACTTTACTTAAGACTCGATTTAATTTGAGTAAATTTTAGAAAGCGGTCATATATCAAATGTTTCACATTCCTTTTGTATTTCCTGATATCTATATAGGTAATATACCTATGCTTAAAATCTATACATGTTTCACGGTGATATGTATTCAATTTTGTCAGTTATCAAAAGATCATCAAATAAACGACATGTCAATATTAAAACGATTGGATTATGAAATAAACTAACATTGCACTGATTGTTTTTTAAGTTCATTATTAAAAAAAATTACCCGGTTTATTCTCCATTTTGCCTTGATTTCTTTGGTAATGTTGTGATCATGACTACATTTCCATTCATTTTTGTCTTGATTGTAGCATGGAGATATCATATTGAAACATGGATACTCAATGTGGAACGGGAGATCAGGACTTCTGGTAGCTTCTGACGATATAACTCTATATATTTCTAGAATACTTGTCAGTATGTCCTTCAAACATTCAGCAATGCCCGAGGCAGTATCTTGTACAATGTGAAATCTAGATAAATGGTGAACCAGGAAAATGTCAACTCTTTCAGATCGAAGTATGACTGCCATGTCTAAATGTCTCTTAACACTGACAACTACCATTCCGGAGAACAACATAACCGTACCGTTATAATTCTTGATCTCAAACATGTTGACACAGGAGGCTATGAGTCTGTATCCTATGGCTGGTGGCAAAACTTTGCTATGGAATTTGAAGGACAAACCAAGAATGTTTGAACAATGGGATTCTTGTAGATACTGTGTATCATCAGCTGTCTTTACAAGGCTTGGAACGTAGTAGAAATCAGACCTCATATATTCACCAGACCTGTCATACTTTCTGGGGGTTGCTAGAATATCGAGATGTTTCATCAATGGTAATAGGTATTCCTTGTAACGAAGGAATTGTTTGTTACCTTTCCAAATGGTGCGTATATCCTCAAGATGCAAAAGACCATTCCGACTCATCGACTCGATGGTTTGTAGGCGATGACCTTTACAAAACCTTTTGTCTGTAACTAAAGACCGTAATGCATCAACAAGAAACTTTGGTGAAATAACAATATGTTCCTTGAGACCTGGAAGAGGAAAGTAGATTATTTCCCCTTGTGAGTGATGCATCTTAAGAAATAATTTGAGATCATTTTCCGACAGGACCTGTACAGGATTTTCAAGGTTGATACTTCTCAATGTTTGCATTGATATGATATTGTCTCCCCCTTCTACTGTTCTATTTATCATCAGTTTAAGGTGTATCCACGCTTTGGGTAGCTTCTCTCCCCACGATGGCTGAGAACAAAGTAATTCAACCAAAACTTCCTTTAATCTGTCGTAACCAGGATCTTCAGAATCAAGTGCATTGAGGAATATCCGATTTTCAAGGACTAAATGCTTCATGGCAGCTGTGTCTTTAAACATGTCTTCTATTTCAGCAAGTATGGTATTTAGTTTAAGATCTACCTCGTGCTGAAAGATAAATCTTATTTTCATAATGTACATTTTAAACTATTTCAAGAACAACAAAGAGCCAATTATTTGATGTTAAAAATTTGATTTATTTCAAGAAAATTCAGTTATAACAGTTTTTAGATATCGTAGGTACTTGCCAACGTGAGCCAATTTAAAATGAGTAAGTTGAATTATAATTAATTTAGTCACCTTTGGCACTTTGTCTCTGTGTGTACAGACTACCAGTATCTTCGGGAACAAATCTGACCCTCCCTTTGAATAAGACTCTATTGAACTAACCCAGAATAATGTAAACTCTGAAAAATACAACGTTTTATAGTTATACACTACAGCAATTTTAATTCATCACATTCATAATAAAACTCTGATAATATGCTAACTATTTCACGCAGTGACTGATCAGAACACTGAAAGGTCTAATTTTAAATAGATTTACAAATGAACAAAAACTAGGTTTTTAGAGTTTCACTCAAACTACCTTCATAGTAAAAAATATATCAATGAAAATGATTTTGATTATCCTATTTTTTAATTTTTGTTTTTGTTTTTTGATATTTCACAACAGATCCGTTTTTCTCGTTTTTTTTTAATGAATGCAATTATTTCCTCACATAAAATCTTTTGAATAAAAGGTATTGATATCACAGACCTCTTTATTATTTGTTTCACAATTATAAAACTTTGATACAAATGTATAATAGTACTTTGAGGGTCTTGATGAAAAATGGTGTTGCAATCCGAGTTTTTTTCCCGGAAATATTATCTATGTCTTACAGACAAAATCCGATTGTCTTTTTTAGATGACCTGACAAGATTTATTAGAGAAGGAAACGATTTCCAACAGACTGCCTATTATTTGATTCTTATTGTCACAAATAGTGATATTCGGCCCAAAATTGCAACCCTGGGTAACTACTAAGTAATTTGTGAAGTATTACAATACATCAACATGATTTTAATGTGTATTTGTATTATAATTATTTGCATCATTTGTATTCAATTTTTAATTACCATTTATTGCAGTAAAGATTATAATTGAAAAAAAAAATTTCGATAACAACATGTAATGAACTTTAATGATAAGAATGTTCCCTTTTTCAATACTCTGGAATTAAAAAGAATGCTTACGTTTTGTACGTCTTGGTTTGGTTGCATATAAAACAATGAATCCTACATCTTTAGTGTGAGTCCACCTTCGGGTATAACCAATGGCATTATAATCATCTTGTTTGTGTTTGTTTTTTTTTTTTTTTAAAAGTCACCACAATGAAAATAATATGTTGCAATTTTCACGGATGTACTTACTTCGTGATGTGGGTTTCCCGTACATTCCGGGAATAAAAAGCTCTGTCTCTAATTCTTCGTCGAATCCTTTACTACCGTCCAATACTAGGATATAAATTCCTCTATATGTTAGGAATGATTGGTGGGTTGAATAGAATGCTGTCTGCCCACCGAAGTCCATCATATTGACCGGAGCTAGCGAGCTGTTGATAAGACCTTTCTTCCCTTTTCTAATTGCTTCCTTTTGAATCTCTTCTGCTGTTCGTATAAAAGCTTTTTCCAAACCTAACTTTTGTTTTATCCTGTGTAATGTTGAGCCCGGATTAAAATGATGACTTCTTAAAGTTCTTCTTCCATGAACCATTGGATTTTCTAATTTCTCTAAAGAATTCCCCCTTTCAAATTCCTCATCGCTTCTCTCGTCGAAATTGTTTTCATCAATACTTTCATTATCAATTATTTCTTCAATATTTTCAAGCGTCGAAACTTCTACTGTTGGTTTGTTTAAAAGGTCTCTAAAGGCTATTTTCTCTAAATCAAGACCTGCAAAAATCTATTCATATTTAAATGAACAGTGCTGGTAGACAAAAGGACGCTTGCTTATGTAAATTATATATTATCGTATTTGTTTTGTCACTTGTTATATACAATACCTGATTCGATCTGTCCAACAAAAATTGCGAGTATCGATCAGTTTCCGATCATTCATCGATGCTTCGAACCGATCCATTAAACCTGTTATCGCATAACGTGACCACAGAACGGTCAATGTATTTTACGGTTTTCGTTGTTTTCTACGTCAATTTTACAAATATTTACATAATGCAAACGATTTTAACATCAATTTTCACTTTTATTTTACATTTCTTTTATTTTAAACTGATCTGCCGTAATTGTACATAACAAAACTGCGATCAGATCGGTCACCGGTCATCGAGCATTCAAATCTTTGCGCAGATTGGTTCTTGGACTGTATCGATAACTCATTATATTTCAATTATTGCAGTCCATGTCTTCTTGATAACTCAATGTTTAACTCAATGTTATTACCAAATTCATGACAGGTAAACATTGCTTCAACATTTGAAATATATTAATAAGATTTACATGAACAATAATGCCAATTCAAATTTTCCAAATATGTGATAAATCTTATTATATAAATAACATATAGCTACCTTTTATGTAGGGACCAAGGTTATCAAAAGAATGTAATCCAGGGACAAAGACCAGACATGGAAAAGAGACATACACAACAAAGAACATAAAATAACTAAAATCATACATACAAAGTAACAAAAGTAAATGAGCAACTCGAACTCAACTAAAAACTGGGAGCATGGACCAGGTGCACCGGTAAGGTAAGCGTCATCTGCTTTTCTAGAAACACCCGCCGAGTTTCTCATAAAAAGTCAAGTCCGGGGTAGACAAACGAGGAAAGGAAAACTATGACCCGTTGAATAAATCAATTTTCATAGAGCAGTTTGTTACATGCGAGGCGTGTAATTTCAAGGGGTAACAAACTCTCTAAGCTATATACTATTTATTTTTATACTGAACGTTATATTGTCATTCTTTTTGAAAGTAAGTCTTAACAATGAGTTTTGTATGTATGTCTTTTGTCTTTATTTTCGTCATTAAAATTGTTGATTTTCTTTCAAATTTTCATTAATTAGATATTGTAAACGTCAATTGTAGATCATATCCCTTATGGTGACCTTTATTTAAGGTATCGTAGATGGACCTTTTCCCTGCTCACAAGCTGAAATGTCAATAAGATGATTAAGTTTTGTTTTGTTTTGATCTGTTTAAGAGTTTTTTTTCTGTTTTAAGTGTTCTTGTATATAGTTATTTGATCCCACTGTTACCGTAAATCTTTACAAGGCAGAATTAACACGAACAAAAACCAAAAACTAAAAGTCCAGAAATAATGCAGTATATGGAAATTGAACATCAAGACACACATTCTCATTTGAACACGACGTTTTCAGTTCACGCCTGTCAATTTTTTAATTTAACAAAACAGTGTGAGATGTTTAGGTACAAATTTTGAGGTGATTTGGCATCATAAACAAAAATATTAATATTAATCAAATATATACGTCTGCTAAATTTCAAATATTAATCGATGTTTTATCAGTTATTGAAATGAACATGTACCTTGCGCATATTAATTCCAGCAAATTTACATGAAGTATAATAAAAAGAAAATATTACGTAAATGTAATGTGAAAAAAAAAATTATTGGGAGATATTTTTTTTTTGCCACTTTACCATTCAAAAGTACGAAACATTCTATTACGTTGTTATTGAATTTCTCGCACCCATTAGCCTGACATCATTTGACCATTTTCTTAAAACAAGAATTTTGCCTTTCGAATGCAATACATTGAACAAGATGTTGTTCGACAATTTTACTTGAAAAAGTCTTTGGTACGACTTAACATAAGGATCATTTTAACAGTTGAAAGATTCTTTTAATCTATCACAGTTTTCAAGATATTTACTGAAAACTAAAAAAAAATCCACCATTTGTCCCTTTCGAGGGCAATAACTCTTATAAGGAGTCATCTGACAACTTTTATCCTTAAAGACTTTTGTAGTCCTTATAAAAAGGATCATTTCAGCTACTGAAATAATTTGGCTAAACATAACGATTTTGGAGATATATGAAAAAAAATCCTGTCTGACCTCTATGTTCTATTTCTAGTCAGAGTGACCACATTTGTCCTTGAATCATAAATTCCCAGATCAGCTCTATGCAGGATACACCTAGAAACATTCATCTTAAGGTTGATTCCAATTGATCAAGTAGTATCGGAGATGAAGGTATTAGAAAGATATAACATTAAAGATAACAAAAAATCGTTAAAAAAAGGCAATAACTCCAAAATTACTTAACAAATTAAAACTAAAATTTGACCACAGACAGATCTCATCATGTTGAACACTTTTACATTGTCAGAATTTAGCTAAACCTGACATATTTGCGAAAAACTACTGTCTAAACCCTATATTATATTTTTAGTACTGGCAGCCATATTTTTCGACGAATTAAAAATCCCCATATTAGTTCATGCAGGATACCCCAAGGAACATTCATATCATACCAAGTTTGGTTTTAATTGGCCAGGTAGTTTCAGAAGAGAAGAGACGATGACGGACGACGAAGATGACGACGGACGCCAAGTGATTGCAATAGCTCACATGGCATTCGGCCAGGTGAGCTAAAAAAAGGACATCAAATTGTTTCAGAATGAAAGGGATGAAACGTAAAGTATGATTAACTTTGTTGCGATAAGAATATATATCCTACCCTGTGATATCCATTTTTTTCTGTCCAAATCAACTGCTGCTCTAAAAATGTGAAGATCTAACCCTTCCGTGGACTCTCTTTTTTTGCGTGGTTTCTTTGCCCTAAGTACAGATGTAAGAGCTGTTTTCCCCACTGATTCATTACCGACACACATTATTTTGCCAACATAAGACAAATAATAACCTGCTCTCAGGTTTGATGTGAACGAATCGCTATCTTGATTCGAAAGATACATGAGCTCCTTAGGAAGTCCTAAATTAACAAAACATTATAGATATGATATACTTTTGTATCAAAACTGACTGTAATTGGTTTGTGCGTCAACAATTTACAAAATTTGACTTCTGTTTTCATTTCCTAGATCCCGAATGAAAGTTTCGGTATGTCAAATTTATATTTGATTAAATAGTTCGTGCGTCATTGCCAGGCCTAAGTTCAATTTGTATATGGTGAAACCCAGAGTATTTACAAAAATGACTTTTACGACATCCAAAAGCGGTTGAGAGTTGAAAAATTCCCGAAAATCTCTTTTACACGTATTTCTATATTTATTTTCAACACTGACATTGCACAATTAAAGTAACCCAACGCTTATAAGTGGTTACAGATAATTGATTTCAGCGTTAATAAAAGTAGGAAAAAATGAAAGGATGTCGACCGCTCAATATATCTTTTCACCAGTAACATTTGCAGGATGTCGTTCTTTCGGAATCTACTTTCATCCTGGGAAATAATTGGTTGTTTTATTTATGATTTCATGGTTCCACATCGCCCATGATTGTCGTAAATTATTATATCATGAATAATATTGAAACCACCCTAGATAACTGAAGTACAGAGAAAAAGGTCAAGGTGCAGTAAAGTTCTTTTTAAACAATTGTCCGTAATTAGAAAACTTAGAAAAGCAGAGGACGCTTACCCTACCGGTGCACCTGGTCTATGCTCCCAATTTTTAGTGGAATTTGAGTTGCTCACTGTAGTGTCCATTATCTCAAGTTCTTAGGGGTAGATGCGATGTATCAAATTCCACAAATTTGGATGTTTAATGATAATACTCTTCTTTATAGCGGAAACTGTGATTAAAGGAGATAGCTTAGCAATGTTTCTTCTTTTGGATCAGATATGCTATAAAGTCAGCTTAATAAGGGTGAGGAATAGGTCAGTAAGTAAAGGAGCACAACTTTACCCAATTTGAATGCCTACCGTTTGTTGATATATGCGTACACCACATTGGACAAATAGGTTGTAAATCAAAACGTCAAGCATTTTGAAAACAATTTATTCTGTATATTTGGAAAATGATTTGCCAAGAACTACATATTTGTATTTAGGTGTATCGTCTTTTCTGGAGTAACAACGATGTATAATGTTTTCAGTCGGGATTTTAACTGAAAATGGGGAATAGAAGTAAAAAGAGTTGACTAATCATAGTTGTAATGCTATTGCATTCTGATAAAAGTCTTGAACTGAGTTTAGAATTCAATACATAGACGGTAGATCACAATCATCGGCATTGGTAAAGAGACTGAAAGAGGATTGCACAAATATATAGTTTTCCTCTATCTCTTCTTTTGAAAATGTGGTAGCATTATAAGTCTTATTACTGCTATTATTTTCAAGGTCTATATCTGATAATAAACATTGTATTTTTATCAGAAAAAAAATTAAAAAATTAACTTATGAAAATGTTGTGAATTTTGGTGTTTTTTTACCCATGTTTTAAGGAACATCTTTCCGACAGCCACAATCATCAGAGGCAAAAAACATTAGATGATCGAGATCCTATATGATTACTTAAGTACTCAAAAAAAAAAAACAAAACAAAACAAAACAAAACAAAACAAAAAACAAAAACAAAAATAAATAAATAAATAAATAAATGAATAGGATGCAAAAAAGAACCAACAAATTTTACCATATCTAATAAGGCCTCGGTGTCTTAAGGATTCAGACTATTAGATACTGCAGATTTTGGAGATCAATCTGTGAAATAATTCAGGTCCAAGAAGTCTGACTACTGGACCAGCGAATAATTTTTATATGAGTAACGACGGAATATCTCCGTTCGAGCGAAAATGATTGAAATGAAAATGTTCAGAAACTATGCAACCGAAAAAAGTTTGTAGCATGTATCGATACGAGCTATTACACAGCTAGAGTAAGGTGTAATTTTCAAATAACAGTCATTCATATTTAGATGGCACTTTAAAAAAAAATGAAAGTGAAATCAATGACAAACATACAAATCTCATTAATTAAAAAGGAAATAAAAAGATAACCCCAAATACGTAAATAAACTGAAGCATAAGCTAGAGTTGCCATTGGGAGCATAGTTCTCACTTACCACTTAAAAATCCCATTACTTTACATGTTAAAAAGTAATTTTCAAAGTTTCACTGTGAATACACAGGACAAATGACATCTTGGAACATAAAGATTTCAAAATCATTATTCTAATGGTGAAAGGGTATTTGGAATTCTACCCAATTTTCTTCTGAATTAATATTACTGAAAATCCAATTTTTAAGCTTTTTCTGCAAACTGATAGCATGGGGGCAAATTACTCAAAAATGTAAAAAAAACATTCAGACACTTTGTAGTAAATTACTATATATATATATATACATATATGAACACAGTACACGTTCTCAGCTTTATATTGGCTACGTTTGTTAAAAATGCACACAAATGATGTACTTACAATGTATATATCTGGGTTCAGTGTGTTTTTTTGTACTACATAAGGGGTGACCATATGACCCCGAGGTGGTAAATGAGACTAATGGTAAATGTTACCCACGGCTAAATATCATGAATATGTTGTTTCCTATTCTGTCGTTGATTTTTTTGTACCTCGTCCACATTATCAAAATACCAAATTTCAAGTTTCTAGTCACTCAGGTTAATGATATATAACATTTTCTTATATTATAATTTTAGTCGGTAATTTTAGAAATGGCAGCATTTCTGCATAATGTGTTTAATTACACATTAATAATGTGGATTCCGAGATCTCCACAAAAATATCATATAAGCAACTATCATTAAAATTGTTCAGTAAATAATAATAAAAAAAACAGGTATCCGAGACATTTTCTTCATTTCCGTGGCAACAGAAAACATGTAGATTGCATACTTGTTTAGGCTTATTGAACTCTACCACCATACAAACTTTAAAGATCTTATCCACCTGGGTTTCCGAGATATATCCTTGATTATGACCTTTTCGCGTTTTCATCGAAACGATTGCTACATAATTATATATATATAATTATTTTATATGGCGACGGACCCGTCGTTCAAACTGTCATTTTAACGCAGGTTATAAATCGGACCTATCGAGGCAAACTAAAGGACATCGTAATCGGACAACTGTTGAATTTTCCACCGCGTTGGCGGTCATTTTGATAATGGCGAAGGAGACGTTTGCAATTTCCAGGTTTTTTAAAGAGTAATCAAGGGAACCAAGGTTATAGCAGTAATCAAAAGAATATAATCCAGGGACAAAGACCAAACATGAATGAATCGACAATAAGCTCCACCATGTTCCTACGAATATGTGATAAAATTTCAAAAAAAGATTGGATAAAGTTTTCAAGTTTTCGTAAACAAACGAAAATTAACGTACGCCGATGGTAACAACGACCGAAAAAAAATAACGGTCGTACAAAAACTGTCAAACATTAGCAAATAATAACAGAGGGAAGTAGGAAAGCTGACATAAAATGAACAGAAATGAATGTATCTTACCTGATGACAATATCTTCTGCAAGTAAAAATAATTAAATATGGACGAATGTAGGATTGATTTTACTAAAGTCGGTTATATTCGTTTAACACATACATTATAATTATTTATGGACCAATCATTTTAATGATTCAGCTCTAGAAAAGATAACAAAACATCCGAAAGACTTTATCCAAAATAACGAATGGCTATTCGTTCAATACGTGGCTTTCGATTGACAAGTAAGTATCATGTTGTCTCATGGTGGCATTTTATTTTGCCTCGAGAAAGGGAGGTCATGGAGTCAACCCACGGATGAGCGACACTAACAAATTCAAAACTGGTCCTCCGTCAATCACTAGAAATGTTGAAGATGTATTGACGACATGCCTTTCTAAGGTATGTTGCTTCTATGAGCTAACTCAATAGCACTTCATTCAATATGTTCAACACGTGAACACATACAATCTTAGTACGGTTTGAATAATTAAACGTTCTTGCCCTGAAGGTAAAATATCTGACAACGAACGTATAATCACAATAAATGAATCAAAGAATATGTTCCTGGTACAAATTGAGATACAATATTAAAAATGATATACCTGGTAAAGTTGAATAACTGTCTTTTGATTGTTTTCATGCGCAAGGTCCATCGCTGTTTTGCCCTTTTAAAATATAAAATCATTATTTATGATGCATTAGAAGAAAATAAACATTAAAACATAATAGATAATAAAAAAGTATGTTGAATATTTGAATCAACATATCTAATAATTACCTTCTTGTAAAAGCAATACTTTCAATCTATAATAACCCCAGTTTTCCGATAAATATAGAAATAAAGTACATGTAAATAAGATATACTAGACAACGTCCACGTTGACCTAGATCAGTCTTTGCTATACTGTACCCTTATCGCTGACTCAGCAAAATGTACTTCAAGATTTTTAATTATTATGTTATGTTTTCAATGATCTATCCAACAAACCTGTGCATTAGTTTCATCTATAACTGCACCGTTATTAAGTAAAGCCACGGTGACTTTCAATGAACCATACATAGCGGCTATATGGAGTGGCGTAAAGCCCTGAAATAATTTTCAATAATATCAAAAAGAAAACGCTTTTGCTCTAACCTTTCAATGTAAAATGTATAATTTTTAATATAATATGATTTTAACGTGTACGGAAAAGAGATATTATTGCACAGCTTTAAATCAATGAAAGAAACTTTAAACCTTTCAAATTTGCATCAAATACGTTATTGATCTCGCGTTAACTTCATGTAAAAAAAACTATATGTATTGTTAAATTTTAGAGATATATACTTGATTTTGGTACAAAAAATAATATAAAAAAATGTATTTTATAAGAATTTCAAAAGAAGCGAATTTTCAATCACACTTGTAAGCACACCTTAAATAGGAACACATTATGTTCCTCTACTTGCCGACCTATTACTTCACTCTTATGAGGCTGACTTTATAGCTGATCTGATCCGAAAGAAAGAATGTCGTTTCGCTAAATTCTTCAATATCAATTTCCGCTTTATAGACCACGTTAAAACAATCCTAGTTTCAGGTATTTTATATTTCGTATCTACCTAAAAGAATTTGAGATAAGAGATACTACAGACACTGTGAAGTCAGCCTCACATCTTGACCTACACTTAGAGATCAATGGTAAATGAAAAAAATACGACAAGCATGCACTACTAAGTTATATAAGTATGAATAGGGTACATTGTGTTCGAATTTGTGCTAACTCTGTCTGTTCTAAATACGCCTGAAAAATACTTGACCGAGTCTCACCTTGTGCAATCTAGTAAAGCTAGTCTCGACCGTGTCTAGGCTTGTCTTGACACAGTCTTGACCTGTCTCAAACAGTCTTACCAGTCTCGAATAATCGAACACAAAAATGCATTGTAGAAGACAATCTTAAAACATCAAAGGAAATGTAGAGTTGAGTATGACACAAAATGTCTAATACAACGTTTTGTTGTGTTGAGGTTGACACATTTTGTCTACAAAAAGTGTTGACGTAGACATTTTGTGTCTAAATCAACCAAAAAAGCGTTGACATAAAACTGTTGACATTGCCAAAAACAAAACAAAAAAACAAAAACAAAAAAAAACATTGCATTATGTTTAGATTGACAAAAAAATAAGTAATGTAACTCTTTTTACCGCTGTTGTAGACAAAATGTATTTTTCATAGACAGAAAAAGTACTGATTGAGACATTTTGTGTCTGTATCTGTCAAAAAACGACTAGGGATGGTCATATCAGTCATTATTTGGTCCAGTAGTGTATATCACTGAAATACACGGAGTCCTTTTTTATATTTATTCCAATGAGGCATCTCGCTAATTTCGCTTTATTTTTCACTCGATATGAAAAAAAATCCTTTATATACATAGTCCATGCAACTTATTGAAAACAGATAGTACTTCGATCAGTGCGTTATCTATCGGCTGCATATTTCAAACCCCAGCGCGCAAATTAATTGTGCATGTGAATTATACATGTACTATACATGTGTTGTATTGAAAATAAGCATGCGTAGCAAACATCACATAATGAAAATAATGCATCGTGAAGGTACTTCGTATGTTTGTATTTGAACTGTCTAATCTTTGAATAGAAAAATTCACGTATATATATATATGTAGAAGTCTACTTGGTTAGTACTAGATTTTATTACATTACTTTGATACCAAAAATGGACTTTAAATATTTTATACATGTACAAGTATACGCTAGTATATTACATAAATAATTACTCTCAGTATCTGTGTAATGTCACTAAGGACGCAATACACACGTGTCAAAACTGTCAGCTAACTACTATGTATCTAAATACATGCATTTTTTGTTAAATTCTGAAAACTTAATAAGATTAACTAGGGAATAATACAGCCACTGATTAAGGTTTTTTTTATAATATTGGGACTAATCCAAGAAAGGATCTCCTTCAATTAAGCGATACAACATACGTGTAATTTTATAAAGATTACTACATAGAAAACAGTAATACAAATATACATATCGACAATTCATTATACTGGTACATGTACTTACACAAAGTCCCTTTTTATTTGATACAGGTCAATAACTATACAAATGTAAGAAAGAGACATCTTTCACCTCTATATCCCGCGTTACTGGCTCATCTCTGACACCAATTGACATGTGTTCGTTTAAAATAAAATCGATCAAAGTATTACATCGAGACTACTGTCTAAAAAAGAGTAGCGTATAAACCATAGAAATAACCCGCTTACATGCAAGATGATTATGATGATTGTGTTTTGTTGTTTACAAATTCAAACATTCGATTTTATAATGCATAGCCAAACTAAAAGGAGTCAATAATGGCATGTTTTAACTTAAACATGTAACTTATACAAATTTGATGTCACTTGTCTGCTTTTTACTAGATAAAAAGTGAGATAGTTCAGAAACCTTTTGTATAGACAGATGTCAAACATGTACATGTAACCACAAAGACTTATTAGCGTCAACTAATTAGATCTGTTTATTACTATATTTTTTTTGCGTTATCATGCGTCTAAAACATTAACGCGGAACATCCGCTACAGATTCTAAATATATATCTAGAAATACTTATACAAGCTACATCTTAAAAAAAGATAGCCAGACGCATTGTTTCCGGTGAAAGCGAGAATGTGAACTTCTTTTATGTTGGCTGTACGACTTATTTAAAGCAGGTTTTGTTCGATGGGTAAAGTCGTTCTCGTCCTTTCTGCAAAAGGACGTTAAACCATATTATTAAATGAACAGGCATTTGGATATATTTTGTACCGAAAATTGCAAAGTGAGGATAAATAATGATGTAGGGTATCCGTACTTCCGTCGGTCCGTAATATCGTCTCTCATATCTTCAATTCTTTTTAAAACATATTTTGATTTCTCTTCCGGCGTTGCAAGTATGTGTTAACTAAAAACATATGATTATTCTGGATGGAATCCTACTCGTGTAGCATTTGCCAGTTGCTTAAATTTCATTCTCGTATGCAATATAATAGACATAATTATTTCATTATATTCGGAAAAACAATAGCAAATGTAAAAAAAAAAAAAAAAATAGTATAATTATCTTTTTAAATTAATTTGCAATTAGTTTTCTATGGCTTAAGTATATCTATACATAGATGTACTTAAGATATCGAAAATTAATTGCAAATGTATTTAAAAAAGATAATACTATTATTGACAGCCATGATTTTAATCCATATTCTTCTCTATATAAATACTTTTATAAACTATT
This sequence comes from Perna viridis, assembly GCA_037379345.1. Taxonomy (NCBI): domain Eukaryota; kingdom Metazoa; phylum Mollusca; class Bivalvia; order Mytilida; family Mytilidae; genus Perna; species Perna viridis. Next base: position 13,857,948 of record CM074525.1, on the reverse strand, counting down.
TATTATATCATAAAAAGGCGACACACGCAACATACAAAAAGTAAACAAAAGAAGAGAAAAGAAAATTTCTACTATTGCTTTTTTGTAATTAATCTATCACACAAACATTGGATATCAACATAGTTTTGTATAATAACGATACAACATTATCATGTTATATGGTACCGTGTTTATCAGTTATGTGATTCAAGTATTACATGTTCATGTAGGTATAGTGTGATTTCTAGGATCGTAAAAAATTCCACGTGCTGGGCCGGTTGCAATATATATTGTCTGGATAGCGTAAATACTCGTATACAATTTTTTCTGGTACAATAGTGAACGTCACATACAGGTACATATATCTAGTGTTTTCGTCAGGTCTTGTGTGTACCTAGGACTCCTGGGCGGTGTTGAGATGCACCGAATAGCGATTCAAGTCATTTTTAAAAAAATAACTTCGGGCGGAACCGGAGTGTTTAAAAGAAGACGGGCTTCAGAGTTACTACGAAAGGGTTTTCAAGCCATAATCTGCGCAATTTTGTTCAAAAGTTATTAAAGTAATATGTGTATTGTGATTTCGAGAATCGTAATAAATGCCACGCGCCAGACCGGTATAATTGTATATTGTCGGAATAGCGTAAATACTTGTATGCGATTTTCTCTAGTATAAAGATGAACGTCACATACAGGTACCTAGAATTTTATCTAGTCCTGTGTGTATCCAAGACACCTGAGCGGCGTTAAGATGCACCGAAAAGCGATTCAGATCCTTTTTAAAGACAACTACGGGACTGAACAAGAGTATTTAAAAAGACGGGCATCAGAGGTTACCACGAAGGGGGTTTTCAAGCTATAAGCTGTATAATTTTGTCAAAAAACCTACATTTTTCAGTTGTTACTGATTCAATCTATCAGCACAATATTGCTGTTCAAATCAGAGAGTATGTAGAACCTGTTATCAACTGTAAATGATTGTATGCATGCATTGATTTTAATTAGGAAGAGTAAATTTTACTTATATATTTTTTTTCTGAAGTTAGTTATTTCACAGGCAGCACTTTATTTGACTTTCTTTCAAATTTTTTCCACACTTTCATATTATCCATTTGACGTTTTCCATATCATAGTATGCATGAGTGGATCCAGGATTTTAGATTAAGGGGCGTACAGTTAAAATTTCGCCAAAATTTCTTTTTAGGTTACATTTTGGAAATATTGTTTTCTAGAATGGGTGCAATGTAGATATCTCGTGTGGTAAAATTAGATAGAAATTAAAGTTTTAACCTAAAACCGCCTAAATCTAACCCTGATTACCCATGCTTTGAAAATTTAGGGGGCGCACGCCCACCACACCCTGACGGAATCCGCCCCTGGTATGAATGCTCTTTCCTATAAATTGAATAAATAAGTAACAGTCTAAATGCAAAAGACAATTCATGCATAAAGAGATACAGTATTGTTATCTTTGAATTCTTAAATGAGGACTGCTTTCAGTCCTAAATTGTTAAAAACATTTCCTTGGACTATGATCATAGGAGAATGGCACATATGGAGTTTGTTGTGTGATTTTATGTGATGCTTATGCATTAATATTAAACAACGAATCAAGACGCACAGAAAATATTGAGATAAGTCGAGACTTGTTATGATTGTCTAGACTGCTTGAGAAATAAATTAGTCGAGGCCAGTCGAGACTTGGAATAGGTTGTCGACAGTTTGAGATTCATTTGAGACTGATTAAGAACTTTTAAGACTATTGAAGACTGGTAAGATTGTTCAAGGCTATTTAAGACAGGTTGAGACTGGTGAAAACTTTGTTCTAGACAAGTCAAGACTTTTTGCGACTTAATTGGACATAGTGGGACACGGTCGAGACATTCAAAGTATTTTTCAGATATATTTAGAGAAGTTAAGTCAGAGTTAGCAGAGGTTAGAACAAAATGTACCATATTCAAACTCATATTACTTAGTAGTGATTATAACTTTGAATCCAGAATTGCCAACTTTCCTATCATATGTGCCAATATTCCTTCAGCACCTGCATATGGAGTTCATATCACAACTCATACGTTATGTGGAGCTTGCCGTATCTACGCAGACTTTTTGCACCGCTCTATACTTCTATCAATTAGGCGTCTGGGACAGGGTTATGTGGCTACAAGATTGAAGTCATCGCTACAGAAGTTTTATGGCCGTCATCATGAGCTCGTGAATCGTTACGATGTATCCAAATACAAACTGATTTGTTCAATGTGTCAAGTGATTTCCTTTCCTTTTTCGTCTATCCTGGACTTGACTTTTTATGTAACTCGGTGGGTGTTTTTGGAAAAGCAGAGGGCGTTTACCCTACCAATGTACCTGGTCCATACTACTAGCTTTCAGTGCAGTCGGAGTTGCTCATTTTACCTTTGTTACTTTTTATGTATTAGTTTAGTTACTTTATGTTCTTTGTTGTGTTTGTCTGTTTGTGTTTACCATGTTTTGTCTTTGTCCAGTGGTTACATTGGTTAGATTTCCACTAAAATCTTGATTTCCATGATTATTTTTAAATAAACTAAACTTGTCTTAGAGTTCTCATTCGAGTATTTTTTTTAAATTTCTAAACCAAAACCTCAATTACTTGTATTCACACTAAATTTCTATTCAATTAACACATCTGCTGTATGTACAAGCCCACTCATGGCAGCGTACAATTGTGATCGCTTTTAATCTCTCTTCGAGGTCTATTGACTAAACTGTCAGACTCTGTCCTTCCCGCGACAAACCTTGTCAGAATCTGTCATGGTTATGAACAAACATGTCATAATCTGTCGTAAGTCGTGACACTCTATTTCAGGAACTGTTCTTAGATAGCTATTATGTTTTAAGTCATTCTGGAAAGCACAAAAACTGAATCCGCTTCTAAACGACGTGGATAAAAACACTTCCTGATAGATCCCGACGGTCACTTGCTAGAAAATACTTTTCTGAAATACGTCATTCAGAAAAAAGTTGTTCACTTTTAAGAAAAGAAAAAAATGTGTCACTTATAACTACCCACATGCTATGAATATATACATCATCTCTACTGCGTCCATTTCTGATTTTGCTATTATGGCAGCACCAATACAGATGTACATGTAAATGCTCTCAGTGCCAGGAAAGATCAATTATCACCGAATAAGATAACTAAACTGTTTAATAGGCTAAGTCATAAGTAAAATAGTTTTTGATATTATTGTCAAATCGTAAGGGATAGCATGTTTGGTATTAACATTAATGTATTGCCCGTATCATGAAACATACACGATCAAACCGTGATCGTCAAATATTCCGTTGTCATGACGTGCCATAGATTTATTATTACTACTGAAACTTACAAATCGGTCCTTTGCGTTAGGCTTTGATCCATGAGCCAAGAAAAGTGATATAACATGTTCATTGCCTTGTCTGGCTGCAACGTGAAGATGAGTGCTTCCCTTAAATATTAATAATTAACCAGGTTAAATCTAAAATGGAATTGTCAAGATATGTGTATTCACTATATTTGGCATTGGTCGCAGACAATTTCGGAAATACATTACTCAGCAACATAATGAACTTGTATTCGTTTGAAATAAAAAAAAAAAAACAGTTTTCCGTCACAATATGACAACTCAAAGTTCATTCGGTTCACATGGGAAGGTGACACACCGTATACTTTTATCAGTCAATCTTTATTCAAATTAGAATTTTGTGATTTACCAAATTTCTATACTTACCGAACTATCATTTCTTGTATTCACATAAGAACCCTTTTTAATTAACAATTCTACAACTGGTATACGACCATACTTAGCAGCCAGATACAGAGGTGTATGCCCCTTGAATAAACAAACGGTTGTTATATTAACTTATAATAAAGTAACGATAATTCTTTTATTTTTTATCCTGTAAGCTAACAATTAGAATATCTTTGAATACTTCTTTTTTAGATCAAGAAACATGCTAATGTTGTTCTTTTGTTTTGTTTATTTGAAGTTATTACATATTTATTGTTAATGTTGGATATTTTGCAAAAAAAATCTTTACATTATAAAGAAATGGGTTAAACGTTTGAAAGTAGATTATTTTGTCGTGGTTAGGATGAGATCTGTGGTAGGGAATGCATACAAAAGAAGTTTAAACTCAATAGTTCATGGGATAGGAGGGTGCACAGTCCCCCCCAAAAAAAACAACAACAACAACAAAAATAAACAAAACAAAAAAAACAACAAAACAAAACAAAACAAAACAAAAACAAAAACAAAATAAAAGAGAAAACAAAAATCACAAAAAAAAAAATATAAGACAAAACAAAAAACAAAAAAAAATAAAAACAAACAAAACAATCCCCCCCCCAAAAAAAAAAAAAAAAAAAAAAAAACCACAAATATAGAAAGAAAAAAAATGAAAAATAAAGGAAAACTCATCAACTTCATGATGGTTTTCTGGTACCTTTATATCTCCCATTATCGAGTCAGTTTGTCGCCATAGAATACAGTGCATTTATATAGTGTCTTAGCTTTCCACTGAGGTCAAGTAATAAACTTATTAACTTTCCCAAGTCAAGTTAATTGAAAAACTGTCCCCCTACCCACGAAATAAAATACCCCAATATGAACCATAATACTTTTTTTACCTTGTAAACGGTTTCAATGTGACAATAATGAGTTTTTCATATAAAAGGGTGTTTTTCAGAAATTTATATTTTTTCCATTTCATCTTTAAAGCGCATGTTTTCAATATTTTTTTTTATTTTATACTTCGTCACACAAAAGTTTGTTAAATTACAGTAGTTTCACAATTTAATAGTAATTATATCCCAAAAAGAAAATCTAAGCGCCAAAATTGATCAGATATGTTAGGTATATCATTATCTACACAGTGTAGATATGCTGTGAATGACAATTCTGTTCGATACTGAGACCAGTTATGTAGTGGTAGTATTTATTTTTTTTTTGTTTTTGTTTTGTTTTTGAATGAATTTGAGATAATTAAAATCTTATTACATGGTTTATTTAATATTTAGGGCAAGCAACAATGAATTATTTTCGTTATGGTGTATCCATCAGCACCATGAAAACTGATTTATTCAACGGGTCATGGTTTTCCTTCCCTCGTTTGTCTACCTCGGACTTGACTTTTTATGAGCAACTCGGCGGGTTTTTCTAGAAAAGCAGAGGACGCTTACCCTACCGCTACACCTGGTCCATACTCCCAGTTTTTAGTGGAGTCCGAGTTGCTCATTTACTTTTGTTACTTTGTATGTATGATTTTAGTTACTTTATGTTCTTTGTTGTGTATGTCTGTTTTCCATGTCTGGTGTTTGTCCCTGGATTACATTCTTTCGATTACCGTTATAACCTTGGTTCCCTTGATTACTCTTGAACATGCTTGAATAGAAAGTAAGAAGTTAAGCACCAACCGTTAAGTGTGCTGAATCATAGAGAAAACATGGAAAATCATTCGATAAAGTATGGAGAAATATATAATACACTTAAAATAGACTGGTTAATCTATGAAAGAGGCATAGTTATTTATTTCGTGTAAAACAAAATTTAAGAGCACCACAAAGTATAAATCAAAGGTCATCATCGTTAAAACGAAATCATTTGTGGAATGAAATATTTAATGTTTAAGCATCACTTTGTTTTGTTGTAAGAAAAACAAAAACATGCTGTATGGAAAATCATGTATGTGTTTAGAATACTAATTAATTAGTAGCCCACAATTCACAGTCAATCTGAAGAATAAAAACATTTAAACTTTTTTTTACCGAGGAATTGAAATTAAACTATTATTATAAACTTATACAACTCTTGGTGTGATAAAAGCAAATAGTTGTAAAAAATACCCATCAACAATTATTCTAATATGATCTAATTATATGATTTTACATGTATAAATTGTTTTCAGAGTTTTCAGAAAATATTATTCTCTTTCATAAGTAGATTCTTATTATGATTTAATATTTAATGATGAGTCAAGATAATGTTTTGAATAACGACAAAACCGATGCATGCAAATATACAATTAACGTATACATATATTACTCTTTGCCTAAAGTTAACATCAGCGCCCTGATCGATGAGCGTTTCAACACGATCGACATCTCCTGCTTCAGCTGCTTCCAAAAGATTCTGAAAATGATTATACTAGTTTAAAATAATATTGGGGGAAAGTGTTTCAAGTCTACAGTAATTAACAACCGCACTGAATTTAAGATAGCGTATCATGTATTTTTAAGCACCAGTCCACATAATATTCAGACACTGCTAATGGTAAAGTGACTCGTGGTGTAGAAAAACACACCAAAAAAAAAACCTTGCCTTTTCAGTCTACATATGCTGTATTTTCATAGACAAACATAATTATTTTTGTATATAGGCCTGCACTTTTGAGAAAATCATACATTTATCTCCCACTAAAACCAACCAACCTCTTGCAAAATGCCAAATTCATGTACAATCTATACAAATTTTATCTCAAAAGCGCAACAACCATAAGAAAAACATATAAAATTTGTTATGTGATCAGTAACGCTTTCGGGACAAGAAATTAAATTGAAATCAATAGGTTTGTGACATGCATGTATCACCGTCTGTCTGATTTTTATGAAGATTGCTTCTTAAAAACAACATTATCTCTATTAAACAAGTGTACAGCTTATACATGAATTCAACCTCAATTATATTTATTATCTTCCGATCATAACATACATATCCGGTTTGTGGCTTTAGTTTCAGGAGCCTAAAACTAGCATTATGACAGCTTCATTTGCGTTTAATTTGTAAATGCAATTGGGAACCAAAACAGTCTCGGAAATATTTGATAGTTTCGATGATTAAATGCAAATTAAATAATAGCTTTTCCAAGAAACGGTTGGCCATCTCAGTCTGCACTATGGCGCCCAGGTGTTTATGTAAGTGACATACTCAATTTGACCTACATTTCTAAGGTACTTGAGAAAAGTCGATAAAAAGAGAATCGAAACAAAATGAATCAAAACGAAATAAGAACAAAATAAAACAATACAAAACGGAATATAATGAAACGAACGAAACTAAATGAAATGAAAAAAATATTTAAAGACATTCGCAGTTTATATGAACTTATTCCGGAAATTCGACCCAAAGCCTTTTTCAGAATACCCATACATAATTATACCGGATATTTCGGCCCATAAACATTTCAAACCACGACGAATAGAATAATGCATAATAAACCGTGTATCATTACAAATTTTACTTTATTAGAAGGTTATAAGAATAGTACATCAAATGTATTGAATTATTTTTTTTTCTTCGGGAGTACTAAAAGGTTACACCCTCTTCACATCATTCTAATCCAATACAATATCGGACCCCTTAATATACCATACCCAATTCTATTCTTTGCACTATAAAACGTATATTTTAACAAATGATATGCTGATTACAAAGACATCTTACAATATTTGATTATTATTCATTGATTCATGAAAACAACTATATGGTATATTGTTTACAAATATGGTACTTGATCTAATAGATAGATTTTATAATATTAAGTTGAATATACATTTTGAACTTTTTAATCGATTCCAGGCGTAAAATAAGTCTACATATACACAAACCCTAAAACAATCACCATTCTTCCTTTACTATGCATGAGGGGATGTCTTAATTGTACCAGACTACATTTGCAAAAACGAATGCATTCTAGACTACATAGATTCTATTAAAACTTAAAAACAAAACATTTTTATTAGTGTTCATTACATCACGGCATTGAACGAATAAGTCTGAGGAACAACATCTCCTCCAGAGAGACACGGATTTCTTAAACGGCAGGCAAAGATTTTAGAAGATAGCACTTCACATGGTATACCAAGCTTTTGTTATGTGATTTTTCTCATGTCCGCTTCCTACTTATATGTAAAAATGGAATGTAAACAACAAAGGGAAATCGGCGATATCCCGAGCATATTTTACATAAGGCCAAAGGGAAAGTCTCTTTTAAGGTTTTCATGTCTTAAAAAGTCGGGTATAGAGTACATGTAGGTACAAAGGTAGGTATGGAAAGAAAAACAGCATCTTACCTCGTTTGTGAAGTTTGGTGATATCATTTCTTTGCATTTAAAATCAGTAAATCAGCATGTGGTCAGTTTATCTAAAATACGATTTACAAATAAATGTGTCCATATAGATTGAATATCAGACTTGATTTATGGAATAACGGTTCATCCATTGTAACGAATTACAGGAATAACAGTATTTCATTACCTTTAACGACATTCTGAGTTTGAAATATAAGTTAAAAATCTTTTCTTTGTTCGGTTTGACTAATTTGATGTATATGATGTATAAAAAACTTCCAAATACGACAATGTATAACTTCGAGGTCTTGCCAGCTTGGCCAGTGTAAATATAAAATTTAGAAAGCATTGCAGTGTTGGTAAGTGTAAATCAAGCAATTATGAAGGTGAAATAATTTATTTAATGTTAAAGAAAAGAAAACGCAGAATAGATTTATTATACCAATATTTCCTTTTAAAAAGTAGTTTTGTTCTACCAAATATTGTTGTTAAATGCATGACTTATGATGTACATGTTAAAGTGCTAATTATGATTGTGAATCGCGTCAATCTTGGCTGAATTTGCCAACTATTTGGTCAGATGTTTTATTATAAAGTAAAATAAAATGCCCATTTAATTTGATAGAAATCAAAATTACAATATGCGTCAACATTTTACTCCGTTTCCTGTTCTTTATATATATATATATATATATATATATATATCTATATATATATATATATCTCTATATATATAGAGATAGATAGACTTGTAATATAATTTTTCGCCATTTTATACAATCCGGAAGAAATTACAGAGACGTTAAGTGCTGATTTTCAAATTGTACATTTGTTGTCGATGACAAAATTAAACAACGGAGAAAAAGGGCATCGCCTGTCTCTTGAGCAGAAGAGTAAACTGATATGTTGATAGTAATCAAGGGAAACAAGAATCTAGCGGAAATCAAAAGAATGCATTCCGTACACAAAGTCCAGACATGGAAAATGGACACACACACAACAAAGAAAAAATAACCAAAATAATACGTACAAAGCAACAAAGTGAAATGAGCTACTTGGACTCAACTCAAAACTGGGTGCATGAACCGGTGAGCATCCTCTGCTTTTCTAGAAATATCCTCCTTGTTGCTTATAAAAAGTCAGATCCGGTAAAATGCGAAACGAAACAAATGCGCCAGCGTATATCCTAAATACCACATAATAAGTTCATGCATTTATCACCAAAAAAGGTCTTCAACAAGTTTAAACACACTTTCATGTATAATTAGTCAAATTCTAGAAAAAATATATATGTGCTCGTGCAAAAAGTCCTCGATATTCATGCAAACATTATACATCATTGTTTGGCCTCTGTTGCACATATTATGGCCAGGTCAGTTGGAGAGCTCATCCCGTGACACTTTTTCAGCTTTAATGTATCTCGTCAATCACAAAGCGAACCTTTTTGTTGTCTAATGTTGAAATAAAAACAGCTCTTTACCTTGCTTCTGTTGGAATCAGTTAATCTGAATATAGAAGTCCAAGTTCCTAAACAGATGGGATTATATCAAACGTCAAGCTTACTTATAGTGCTTATATGTTAACATGTTAACTCACTTCCTGTGTGTAGGTTGTCAATTATATTTAAACGATGAAAAATTTGAGCCTCATAAGGAAGATGTTGTTTTTGTTTATTTTGTTTCATAAAATTATTACATTTTCTAAGAACATAAATCTAAGAATGAAAATTAATGAATCAATAAAGTGATTGGCTTAAACATGACCAGTTGTTTAATAAAAATAATGCTTTCTGAAAACAAATATATTTATTTTTATAGACGACACTACTCCTAATTTAGAGCCTTACAAGTGGATGTTTGATTTTACAGATAACGAGCAGATTTAGAGTGAAGTTTCAATATCCGTTAATCTTTATTGTTCAAGTGGGAAGTAACATTTTTGTACAATACAGACTGATATATAAAGTACAATCTTTAGTTCGTATTTGTTTATCCAATTATCCAAGTTAAAAAGACTATTATTGATACACAGTGTTAAAATATGCGTCATGTAATATAAGTTTAAAAATAATAAGGAAAGGTTTTCCGGTCGAAAAGCAACCAGTCCGACTGCTCAATATAAGTTAGGTAAATAAACAGTCCTTATGAAGTTACCTGTCCATTTTATGGCGTATAGGGACATTAGTAACCAGGGTATAGCATGAGGAATAAAGAATAGAAATGGGGCAATGGGAAATGAGGCATGGAAATAATTTTTTTTTGTCAAGCGAAAAATTCGTTCCGTTAGTTAGGGCGGTTAAAATAATTTGAAAGGATATGTCATTCGTTAGAATTTGGTATGAAGTTTATTTATTGCAGTTTACTTCCTTATTATTTATATATTGTGACAATTACTTCAGACCATTAAATATGGAATACAAATGTTCGTACTCAAACAATTTGTTAAAATATGTCAATTTTCTAAAATTTGGACTGGACGTTATGGGTCATTCACTGATATGAAATTGATATTGTCAATTTTAACGCTTAAGAAAATTCCGACTACAAATGTATATTGAAATTAGAAGTGCCCAAGTCCTTACATTTAACAAAAGTGCGCCAGTTTAAGCTCACTGTCCCAAAGGACCATGTTACATGTAGCTATTACCATTACTTGGCGTCCGTCGTCGTCCGTTGTTGTCGTACTATACAATTTTTCAGAAATCTTCTTTTCTGACACTAAAAGACAAAGTAGAATGAAATTTACTTTCTTTGTGATGTTTTGTATCGAATTATTTTTTTTTATCGTCGATAAACATTACCACCGTTACTGGAAACAGAACATTGTGATCAGACAGTAGTTTCTCGCGTATAGCGCCAAATCCGTCAGTCAAATATTCAGCATGATGAGATCTATCTATGGGAAAATTTATATAGAACTCTGATTACCCATACATCAGTTATTGAAATATGCAATTTTTAGGACTTAGACTGAAAATAACTGTCACACCTACCCACATGATACTTATACTGACAAATTTACCTTTATGAAATAATTCCAGACCATTATGGAAATTAAAATTGCACGCACGTAAATACCAAGCGGACACACGTCATTTTTAAAACATCAAAAAACACTTTCTTTCAATGTTAAGAGAAATCAGATGACGTCGAGTTTGGTTAAAATTTACCATAACTTAATGAAATTTATACTATTGAAGTCTTTTAGAAAACCATGCAAAAAACTCATTTTTGGCAAAAGACATTTTTGCATTCAATGAAAATTTATGTTAGGGTTGGAATGTAATAAGTTAAGATTTCCCCAAAATCCTTATTATTCTTGTCAAACATTGTTCTATTTATAGTACAGTCATTTTGTTTTTATGTATTTACACAATTTGTTTTTGTTTATTACGTCATGTTTCATGATAACATTTGGACTAATTTTATTGTTAAAAAATGAACTTGTAAGATACAAGTTAAATACAAATTCATTTTTGAAACAGTGTAAGAACGACATTCCCTTTAGTTAAATAAAGTACGTTTTATAGTTTATTTTGAAAATTGGCACGCTGTCAAGTTATTGAATATTGTAGGTTCTTTCCTTCTATTTTGATATGGATTACGCGGAAGCATGTCTTAACCGAAGTAAGGTTTCACATTTACTATAGGCAGTTCTAAAACATCACTGATACATATGAAATATAAGTGTATTACAGAAAAAAATATAGAAAATATTTGTATGAGGCTAAGGAAGGGGAAGTAACTGCGAGGCTCTGCTGAGCCGTTACTCCCCTTCCGAGCCGAATGCAAATACTTTCTTTATATTTTTCAATAATACACTAATATTGTGTTTATCCTGGAATAAGTATTTTGATGGTTTTGTGTTGTTAAGAGTATTTCATTCAAAAGTAGGAACATGTTGTAGGCCCCCAAGCATTTACGGTTCATTGAAAATCCGCGACAAAAATAGTTCTGAGAGATGGACATTATTTGACGAAATATTGTAAATTGTAACTTTTACTTTTTAACGATTCATAAACATAACATAAATATTCAAAATTAAACAACAATTTCCGTCATTTAACATGTTTTTCTGATGTGAAATAAATTCTTCCGTGACCTACTTTCACTTTTGACAAAGTTATTGATTTGGTGGATTGTGTGTGTACACATTAAAAGTAGCAATGTTCAAAGTTGCACCGTAAAACATTGAATTGACACGGCTAGACATATTTGTTTGGGAGAAGGAATGCTGTGACTGACAGATTGACAGATGAGATTCGACGGAACGCGAGATGGTGGGCGGAGCTTAACTGTACTTTGATTATGTCCTCGATTCAACTGTTATTTTTATATTATTAACTATTATTAATTTATATTTTTTCATTAATTCAATTTTCTATTTTCAGGTATGTAGTGTATATTAATTGAAATATTTATTATAATTTCATAATTATAACAACAATTGATTGGTTGTTGGTTTTTTTCTTTGTTTCATTGATTTTGAGGTAGGTCTGACATTTTTTAATTTGATTGGTGTCTTACAAGAAAAAAAAATCCATCAATGAGGATTAAACCCTAAAGATATTTTTGAATAAAATTTCAGGATTGATTGAAAAATGAATCAATACGTATCAAGTGATGGTTTTAATACTATTTGGTTACTTCTACTTATAGTATAAACTTAAGTATTTATGCATACGAACGCCCATTTAAGTGGTTTTTATTTGTAGAAAAGTCTTTCTACAAGTAACGACAGCACGTATACAAACGGCGTCGAAAAAGCTTCGGTGCATGTAGCGTTGTCAGAAGTGGTCGAATATTCATATATCACTGATATGAAAATTATAAATGAGTTGTATTACGACATGTAGAAACATTTTATGTTATGAATGTAATGTTCAATTACGTTTCTACCTATGACAAATGTTTATGTTTAAATATTGTAATTTTTTCGAAATGAGTTTCAGACAAAAGAAATCGATTGCCAACTGCGGTTTAAGTGTGAAGTCAGACTGTTTCTTCATTAAACGATTAATGTTTGTACGCATCAATTTTTTGCTACAGACTTATAATTTCATTACGTATTATGACATTAATGGGATGATTTCAGTGGAAATGTTCGAAGTTATATGCCTATTAATTGCAATGTAACAAAGTATAACGACCCTTTAACTACCATAAATGATGAAAGTGATTCTATTGTTCTTTGTTTGTATTATTTACATTTTTGGTTTTGTTTAATTCTGTCATTTTTCTTTTTATTTAACAAATAGGTATTGTTTCATAAAATACTTTTGATTTTTTTACATGAGAACAAAAACGTATAAAATTAGCTTTACCGGTAACGATTATGTGAATAATTTAACTTTTGTTAAAAGCGATTACATAAGAACACGAATTTACAGATCACATACTTAACCATATTTACTTACATGTAACACGGATAACATTGCCTCAGAAAGCCTTGATTTTTATTTTTACCCGGCCAACAGCTTTTAAGTGATGCCTTATTCATATTCCCTGTTCTTTTTTACATCGAAATTGAAATGGCTTTTCAAAGATCAGATGTTATCGGGATTAATCTTCGAGTTGATATCCGATACAGCGTAATCAGACGACTATTAACAACCATGGTCGCGCAATTCGAATCTGATTATGGAGATACCTGTATAAATCATTGTAATAAACATTGTAGACTGTTATACGGGACAAAATAAATCTAGAATTCTTCGTTACATTTAGCATTAATTAGAAGTGTAAATTTTATTGTCCTCCCCATGAACATTTAATGAATGTAAACGGACAGACTGTGAACAGAAATTAATACGAACAGTAATCAGAAACCGGGTGCAAAACCAAAGTGCTACTGCTAGATATACATAGTCCTTTACATACTTTAATTACAGAGGGTTTAGAAGATAAGTGTCTATGGCAAAATTGCCCTTTGACTCCGAGTAGACAAACAAATCTGTATCTGCCGATGATGATCGTTCTATTGTCGAACAATAATAAAGAAAAAGCGATACTGAAAATACTCCTTTCTGTTTAGCTTTAATGATTTTTATCTAGCATTGCAAACTGATAATGTCTTGGAAAAAGAAATATATATAGGTATTGTTTCATAAAATACTTTTGATTTTTTTACATGAGGACAAAAACGTATAAAATTAGCTTTACCGGTAACGGTATTTATATATATTATCAGTTCATCTTCAAGTGGTTAAAATGCATGTATGTAATTAGTCTGTTAACCAGAAGCACACAGTCTAATAATCGTTTAAATTAAGATGTTCTAAAACTAGTATATCTGCTTTTATTGCACTATTCTCTATCATTTTGTGCTGTATCATTATAAAGATAATGTCAATTCTGCAACAATCTGTTCATACAGGACTACCTAAGGAGCACATGTATCTGTCAAATCAGGATAGTGCGTCATTTGCATAAAGTTTGCGATCAGGCTTTTATTTGTCATACGTTGGGAAAATAATGTGTGTTGGAAATGAAGGCGTCCGGAAAACAGCAGTTACTGGTGCACTAATGGCAAAGAAACCACGCCAAATAAGAAAATATACCGAGGGTTTAGATCTCCACATACACAGAGCTGCAATCAATAGGGAATCAAGGAAATAGGTATCACAAGGTTTGTTATTTATTCTTATGGAAGGCATTCAAACACGTTCATCAACGAAACAGATTATTTTTACTTTTAGCAGATTCATTCTGAAAAAATTGCGACGTCTTTTATTTCAGAAAAAATAAAAAAAAGATCGCTTAAATAGTCGTCTTATTATTGGGTTGTTGGTTTAAAAAAAATGAATAATTTTAAATAGAAATATAGCGTTTAACCACATTGTGTAAATTGTAGGATGGGGGTTAAGATGGTAAATATAACCTACAATTTAAATATGTTTTATCCTATCTATTTTAACAAGCCTTTCTTATCAATTCGTTTTCAGACCTAAATTTAGAAGAAATAGTTTTAAGGGACTTGTTAAACAAACAGTCAGTAGTAGTTCCAACGCACAAACATATTGAAGAAGACATTGAATAAAAGTATTGATAGAAAGAGTAATCAAGGGAACCAAGGTTATAGCGACAATCAAAAGAATGTAATCCAGGGACAAAGACCAGACATGGAAAGCAGACCCCCACAACAATGAACACAGAGTAACTTAAACCATATATACAAAGAAACAAAATCTAATGAGCAACTCGGACTCCACTAAAAACTGGGAGCATGGACCAGGTGCACCGGCAGGGTAAGCGTTCTCTGTCTTTCTAGAAACACCCGACGAGTTGCTCATAGTCAAGTCCTGGGTAGATGAAAAAGGAAAGGAAAACTATGACACGTTGAACAAATCAGTTTTCATGGCGCAGATGGACACACCGTAGCGATTCATGAGTTCATGATGACGGCCGTAAAACTTTTGTAGTGATGATTTAAATCCTGTTCCAGAAGCCTATTTGTTATACAAAAAGTCTGCGTAGTCATAGCTCTGGCATAAAATATGATTTGAGATATGAACACTCCATACGCAGGCACTGAAGGGATGTTACCACAGATGAAAGGCAAGTTGACAATTTTATTACAATTTTTTTGTCCACCACACTGGACAAATATGTTGTCGATTAAAAATTCCAGCATTTTGTAAACATCTTCTTCTGTATATTTGGAAGATGACGAGGGAAGTAGTGGGACACTGGAAAGGGGGGGAAATCTAATGGGAGATGACCATGGAAGAAGAGCTCATACCAATCATACAACACCCCAGGCATCATTCACGATGTTATTCACGATAAAACAAAAGTCTAGTGTGAAAAAGCCTGACATACGTACAGCAAATGAGATGCAAAAGGAAGCAATCCGACAAGGAAGGAAAGGATTAATTAAAAGATCGTTAGCTCCAGTCAATATGATGGATTTTGGAGGACAGACGGCCTTCTATTCAACCCATCAATTATTTCTCATATATAGAGGAATCTATACTTTATTTTGATAAAACAACAGGTACAATGATTTTTAAGACAAAGTTTGTCATATTCATTTATCGTAATAGGTTTAGCTGGACATATCTTACTGAAACTCCATCAGAACTACAACTAGCGAAGCTTGCTTACCAGACTACTTCGGTGGATGTATATGAATTGGTGATAAGACTTGGAATGAAGAAACCTGAAGTTTATGTTTTTTAAAGATGACTATGGGGGAAATTCCCTTAATGTTGCTTTCCTTTGCTTGAAAAAATGGAGAATGAAGAAAAATGGTACTGTTGGTGATCTTATCGAGGCTATGAAGGGCATGGAACTTGATGTTCATGCAGCTTGTAAAGTACGATGTATTTTGTTTTGTCGTAGAAACATTTCACAGAATAAATAGGCTATTATGCGTAATTTTAAAAGGTTAAACACACATCTGTTTTGTTTTAGCTGGTCCTTATGCAATTCTTGTGCAGGACACGTATAAAGAAATTTGCTAAGAACTATTGTGCCACATTTAAGTGCAGGCATTGTACTCTTCGGCAGAATGTTAAATTGCTGAATACTAGTTTTCGTTATTAAAGTCCATGAAACACTTTTATCTTTTCTAAATGTGATGAAGTATTCTAGACTTTTACGGTTTACGAACCAATTTTGAATACTCTTTATTGATTTCAGATAACCAGAGACAAACCATTGAGTAAGCCTTGTACAACTGTTTTTAACCAGTATTTATCCATTTGAGAACAAATTGCCCGATTGATTAACATGTATTACATTTGCTCGTTATATAGAAGGAAATAAAAAAAATGGGTGATATCTGCGAATGTGTACGGACTGTCAGCAGTATTAGTGGGCTTAATCAAAGATCTTTTTATTACACATTATTGCATCCGTCATATTACACGTGAGTATAGTCTGGTAATACTGCAGCTCTCCGACAGGAGTCACAGGGAGGTCTCTTAAAAACGGAGTTTTATTATCATAAGGCATACTGCATGTATGTATAATAGCGCAAGAGAATAAACATAACAAAAAAGGCGTACTAAAGCAATAAATATAAATGACATCGTAAATAATATATATATGTATATTGTATATTGTATTTCCAAATACAAATACTGTGTATCGAAACATTCTCTTTCACGGACGGCTTCGCCGGCCAGGAAAAACCACCAAACCCAACTTCTAGGTTGTGCAACTACTTTATATGCAGGAAAGTTCTGTGGAAACCTGTGTCCATACCCCATGCAAAAGACCGTCTCAAGAGTTATACCTGGACGAAGTATAAATTTAGAAAATTGGAAAACATAAAATAGAATATTATGTCTATAAGACATATCTATCAAATATTATTTAAAAAATTATAATCATCATAATAAAGTTTAAGCAAATACAAAAAAAAATATATATCTACTATATTTTTACTGAAACTAGAGTGTTGGCCAGTCAAATGTAGGCTAGAAAGTGATTACAAAAGGGAACATATTCCCGCTCAAAATCTATATCACGTGATAAATATCCCGTGAGACATTTCACTACAGAACCGTCAATACAATGATTTCCTACTATACTATCGAAGCGTAGGAAATTATACGTATAATTTATACATTGAACTATATATATATAGTTCAATGTAGTTCAAGTTCAATATAGTTCAAGGTTCATATAAATAAACAATTATATAAATTGCAAATAGCCCAGTGCGACTAGAAATATACAAAGAAAGGGCCGAGTTGTTATATTCCGAGATTTTTGGACACTGACATTCTCGTTTCAATAGTGTCTTCTATATATCCGTCTTTTACAAAATCAGTTTTCCATCTACAGTGTCTCTTAATACATCTTTTGTTAACATTAAACTTAGCAGCGGCAGTGGCACCACCTGAACGTAATGGGTGAAGTCCTTAGTTTAAAGTTGGTGCAACTAGCTTTGATCTTTTTCAAATTACTTTCTCTAGCTCCTGTATAGCTTAAATGTTTCTCTTTTTATAAATAAGGTTTGCGACACCTCTAGCTCTAAATATAGGCTTAAAAACAAAATTATCTGAATGAGCGTCCAAACCTGATATCTTAACGTAGCGTTTGTACATCTTAACAGGACATGCTACAGTAAAACCTTTGCAATTCAAAATATCGTTTCCCTGTCTGTATTGATCTGCTTTGCTATTATCAATAAAAATCTTTAAATACTCATAAAAAATTTGAATGTCTTTACATTTTAAATTACTTATAACGTCAAAACGTAAAAATTCTGAGTAAGCGATTACGATCATAGTAGGTCATCGGTGTTTTCATACATAGAAAATAAGTCAAAAAGTGTTTCGTTATTTACAGAATCTTTCTTGTTGACGAGATTACCATTCAGTGTTTAACGGATTCTAAAAGTGACGTAACAAATGAGTTTTTTTGTTGGATCTCTGAAACCATTTATTCCGTGAGCCCACTTAATGGAATAAACAGCGGAATTAACGACACTTGGAGAGCACTGTATGTCAATTAAATAAGTTATGTATAAAGCTACATGTACTGGGTCTGCTGGCATTTCTTTCAAACCGTGTTCATTTGCCTTTTCCATCAGTTGAAACTCGAAAAGTACTTTTAGGTAGTGTTATAACTTTCTTGAGTCCACTATTGTTGTAACCATCTTACTGGCAAGTTTCTGAACAAAATGTTGACTTCCAATACCGCTATCTGCACCCGCCTTGTCCACATTTTGTTTTTCAGGCTTATTCCTAAAAATAACACAAATAATTAAAATATTATCTTAACAGCCAACATTTTAAATTTCATTGGTTTCTCACCAAACACTCCGTTCTTTCCTGTCCCTTTTTTATTACATTTTTACAAGGTAAGTATTTGAACTCTTGTACAAAATCTGGTGTACCTATTTTAGAGTATAACAAAGGCCAGAAAGAAGGTTTCCAAACTGGTACTATAAGAGTACCTTTGGCTCTATCTTGCTCCATTTTCTTATTGTCTTAGCTATCAAATTTGGTGGAGGGACCAACCAATTCGTGTCGTCACTCCAATTTTGAGAAAAAGCATCTACTGCCTCCGTGCCTTGGTACCAAATTGTAGAATTGAATCTCCTACACTGGTTGTTATAATGTGTAGCGAACCTGTCAATGCTGTATGGACCCCATGTTTTGTAAATATAATGAAATATGTTGTTTTTTATTGCCCAATCATCAGGATCTGTGTGTCTACACAACTCATCGGCGTACTGATTTTCTGATGTAGGTAACCAATGTGTTTTTAATTGTTTATGTTTGCTTTCGCATACATTGTGAATATCTAATGCTATACTCTGAAGTCCACTTTTCTTACTACCGACTTTCAATATATGTGGCATAAAAGGCGTACTAAAGCAATAAATATAAATGACATCGTAAATAATATATATATGTATATTGTATATTGTATTTCCAAATACAAATACTGTGTATCGAAACATTCTCTTTCACGGACGGCTTCGCCGGCCAGGAAAAACCACCAAACCCAACTTCTAGGTTGTGCAACTACTTTATATGCAGGAAAGTTCTGTGGAAACCTGTGTCCATACCCCATGCAAAAGACCGTCTCAAGAGTTATACCTGGACGAAGTATAAATTTAGAAAATTGGAAAACATAAAATAGAATATTATGTCTATAAGACATATCTATCAAATATTATTTAAAAAATTATAATCATAATAATAAAGTTTAAGCAAATACAACAAAAATATATATCTACTATATTTTTACTGAAACTAGAGTGTTGGCCAGTCAAATGTAGGCTAGAAAGTGATTACAAAAGGGAACATATTCCCGCTCAAAATCTATATCACGTGATAAATATCCCGTGAGACATTTCACTACAGAACCGTCAATACAATGATTTCCTACTATACTATCGAAGCGTAGGAAATTATACGTATAATTTATACATTGAACTATATATATATAGTTCAATGTAGTTCAAGTTCAATATAGTTCAAGGTTCATATAAATAAACAATTATATAAATTGCAAATAGCCCATTGCGACTAGAAATATACAAAGAAAGGACCGAGTTGTTATATTCCGAGATTTTTGGACACTGACATTCTCGTTTCAATAGTGTCTTCTATATATCCGTCTTTTACAAAATCAGTTTTCCATCTACAGTGTCTCTTAATACATCTTTTGTTAACATTAAACTTAGCAGCGGCAGTGGCACCACCTGAACGTAATGGGTGAAGTCCTTAGTTTAAAGTTGGTGCAACTAGCTTTGATCTTTTTCAAATTACTTTCTCTAGCTCCTGTATAGCTTAAATGTTTCTCTTTTTATAAATAAGGTTTGCGACACCTCTAGCTCTAAATATAGGCTTAAAAACAAAATTATCTGAATGAGCGTCCAAACCTGATATCTTAACGTAGCGTTTGTACATCTTAACAGGACATGCTACAGTAAAACCTTTGCAATTCAAAATATCGTTTCCCTGTCTGTATTGATCTGCTTTGCTATTATCAATAAAAATCTTTAAATACTCATAAAAAATTTGAATGTCTTTACATTTTAAATTACTTATAACGTCAAAACGTAAAAATTCTGAGTAAGCGATTACGATCATAGTAGGTCATCGGTGTTTTCATACATAGAAAATAAGTCAAAAAGTGTTTCGTTATTTACAGGATCTTTCTTGTTGACGAGATTACCATTCAGTGTTTAACGGATTCTAAAAGTGACGTAACAAATGAGTTTTTTTGTTGGATCTCTGAAACCATTTATTCCGTGAGCCCACTTAATGGAATAAACAGCGGAATTAACGACACTTGGAGAGCACTGTATGTCAATTAAATAAGTTATGTATAAAGCTACATGTACTGGGTCTGCTGGCATTTCTTTCAAACCGTGTTCATTTGCCTTTTCCATCAGTTGAAACTCGAAAAGTACTTTTAGGTAGTGTTATAACTTTCTTGAGTCCACTATTGTTGTAACCATCTTACTGGCAAGTTTCTGAACAAAATGTTGACTTCCAATACCGCTATCTGCACCCGCCTTGTCCACATTTTGTTTTTCAGGCTTATTCCTAAAAATAACACAAATAATTAAAATATTATCTTAACAGCCAACATTTTAAATTTCATTGGTTTCTCACCAAACACTCCGTTCTTTCCTGTCCCTTTTTTATTACATTTTTACAAGGTAAGTATTTGAACTCTTGTACAAAATCTGGTGTACCTATTTTAGAGTATAACAAAGGCCAGAAAGAAGGTTTCCAAACTGGTACTATAAGAGTACCTTTGGCTCTATCTTGCTCCATTTTTCTTATTGTCTTAGCTATCAAATTTGGTGGAGGGACCAACCAATTCGTGTCGTCACTCCAATTTTGAGAAAAAGCATCTACTGCCTCCGTGCCTTGGTACCAAATTGTAGAATTGAATCTCCTACACTGGTTGTTATAATGTGTAGCGAACCTGTCAATGCTGTATGGACCCCATGTTTTGTAAATATAATGAAATATGTTGTTTTTTATTGCCCAATCATCAGGATCTGTGTGTCTACACAACTCATCGGCGTACTGATTTTCTGATGTAGGTAACCAATGTGTTTTTAATTGTTTATTTTTGCTTTCGCATACATTGTGAATATCTAATGCTATACTCTGAAGTCCACTTTTCTTACTACCGACTTTCAATATATGTGGCATATTTTGATATTCTGAGTTTATACTAACTCGTCTGTTCTCTAAATTATTTTCAAATGTGTTCAATACACACCTTACGCATTCGAGTTCTCTCCATTTTGAACTCTCCACCTTTTCGTCGGCTGTCCAATTGCCCGACATTTCTTGTCCAGTAACACTAGAAACGTGTTCTGGCAAAATAGCGACCAAAGCCTACATCTGAGGCGTCAACAAATATGTCAAAATCTGACTCCAAAACACGATCAATATCGGAAATATTTGTTCTTTGATCGTTTAATATTCTACATAATTTCAGTAATAGCACCTTGTGTTATTTTCACAGGTGAATCCCAACTAGCTCTAGACAGAATACTATCATAAATACATCTATTTCGTAATCGAACTTTATCTCCTAAACCAATTTGCATTGATATTAACTGATCAACAGTTTTACCTAACGACCTTGCTTGAAATAAAGCTTTCCATTCGTTATTTTTTGCATCAATGTTTTAGCTTTGGTCTCAAATCTGTCAGTTCTCTCTTCTTTAACAAAAAGTTTACCAATTTCGGTATTCCAAGTATACCCCAACCAATCAATTTTTTGAGTTGGCTTCCAAATACATTTGTCATGTGCTATTAAAAACCCTATTTTTTCTATCTGCATTTTAACCCTTATGCTTGTTTTGTCAAAATCACTATCCGCTCCGAGGCCATCATCCAAAAACATAACGACCCTTTCACCCTTTGACCTTAAATGTTTGACCTCTTCTTTAAGTTCTTTAGAAAATATATAACCTGTTGTTGCTATACCAAAATGTAGTACGTTAAATACAAAATATCGTGTTAACCCATCAAAATCAAAAGCAAAGCCTTGAAAGGTCCTATGGATGTCTACAATATCTAGATGATGGTACGCTGATTTTAAATCATAGCTGTATAAAAAATCACCCATTTGAAAACGATCTCGTCGAGCGTTTTTTGTATCTTCATACTTGTGCATAAACTTAAACAAGTGTGGTATGCAGTCTAACACAAGTCTAGTCTTGTTTTTGTTATATGCAACTGCAGGTGGATTTACAACGTATGGCCTTGAATTAAACTCTGAGAAGCATTTCCTATGTCATAAAATATCTATCTCAGATTTAACCAACTCTGGATTGTCTAATGATGATCTGTTATTTTTTAAATGGACAGATTTTGGTTCAGTTTAAAAGGTATTTTATACCCGTTTTCTATTACATCTAATACATGTTTGTTGTCAGTTATTGATTTTCACTCATTTACATGTGCCCTCAATTGACCTACTGGCGAAACAGGTTTAAAAATAGTAATTTTGAGCACTCGCCCTGAACGTTGTCAGCTTCAATACACCATTTCACGTGTTTCTGATACTGTGTTTACGTTCAATCGATAATTTACTATATACATAATTACTTGACATATCATCTGTTTTGATTTTTGTTTGTCAAACATCATCAAATGTCAAATGCGGTAAAATTATTAAATGTACTTATCTTTTTTTCCGGACATCCATCTACCCAATGCCCCTTCTTTCCGCAGTTAAAGTACCTGCCAGATTTCCATGATGATGTGCTTGGTTCCTGCTTGTCTTTACTGTAAGGAACTTTTCTTAGCGATTTTCCTCCTTTAGTCTTCTCTGCTTTGTTCTTGCGTTCAGTGCGGTTCTGAGATTTTACCATTTTCTTTTAATCTTCTGATTCATCTGCAATTGGGTTGGCTATGTATTCATTTACAACCTTCCAACCAAGTACAGATGAATCAGCGAGCTTAATTAGTTTTTGTCTTTCTTGTACAAATCCAATACATTCGGCTATCGTCATTTTAGAAACCTGGACGGATCCCAAATTTGATTCGGGCACTTCTAAGTCTGTGTTTGCTTCTTTAAGCTTCATTAGCACTTTCACTTCATGTTTGTACTGGTTCTCATTCCCTTTCCTCTGAAAGGTGTAGTTGTCAGTCAGTGTCTCTTCGATCTTGGTCATTTGAGTTTACGATATTTCATTTTGTGCATGTCCAATATCCGATAAATATCCCGTGAGACAATTCACTACAGTACCGTCAATACCATAATTTTCTACTATACTATCGAAACGTAGGAAATAATACTTCTTCACGCTCCAATCTGGATTATAAATATATTACAATAAAAACGGGCATAAAGAAATGCTACAAGACTAAGTTATTAGCATTTGATTTACAGTAGTAAGTACTGTATTTCCTTCATAACATGAATCAAATGTAACTTGAAATGATAAAACTTCTCGAGAATTTTCAAAATCCATGTAACAGATTTCTAATGCAGATTTTGTTTTGTGTTTTTACAGCTGGTGTAGACAAGTTACTAATTCAAGAAACTACGGATAAGATACTGGATGTGATTTTAAATGAGGTGATAACTGAGAGTCTGTTTTTATCTCTAGAACTTTGCCATATTGCTTCAATGTGGCTGGGAATGAAAAATGATAGAGAAAAGATCGTTGAAATCAACAGAAATGTGTTAAAGCAGTGGAAATCATAACATCCAAGGAAAGATCAAATGAAAAACTTAGCATAGGTTCTATATAATGTAGGACTAAACATTTCGACATTTGTGGACAAAGAATTAGAAGTCAACTAATCATAAACGTTTCCATGTTTTAAATTTCAAGATAGAATAATACATTTTGAAATAAAAAAAAAACAAACAAACAAAAACAAACAAAAACAAAACAAAACAAAAACAAAACAAAAACAAAAAAACAATAAAACAAAAAACGAAAACAGAAACAAAAACAAAACAAAAACAAAAAACAAAAAAACTCTGTCATGCCCTGAACAATTTACTGTTTTATAATCCTTAAATGAAAAAAGTTCGCTTCCTATTTGAACACATGTACCACTTGGCCTTAAGACCAGGCATCCAAAGTTAACCCGAACTTGTCCGTATACGATAGAGATAGTCAAGATTACAACTTTATCGGGTTTCTCATATTATATATTTTACCTGATGAACGGGAAAATGAAACTGTAGAATAAAAAGATCGAGAACGTCACAAATTTCCTAGAGTGAACATGTTTTTTTATGAGTGTACATAAAGCATAAATTACTTTACAATGTTGTGTTGTATATTTGGTATGATTAGTTAGATTATTTATCTATACATGTGAGTACGTCGGCTAAGATAACCACCTTGCGATCTCATCAACTACAATTTTATGCTAGCTAATACATGTACCACCCATTACTAATCATTTTTCTTAGCCATTTTTTCGTAGTGGGCAATGTGAGCTATGCCATGATATGGCGTCCGTTGTTGTCGTCTTTAATAATTTTATAAGATTTTTCCCTGACAGTACTGGACTAATTAGAACCAATTCTGATTTGTATGTTTCTTTGGGTATTTTGCCTAGAACTGATGTAAGGGTTTATTTTATTCATCGACAAAAGGATAAGACTTTATTTTGTCCAATATATTTCCAAAACTGTAAGGTTTTCAGTATATTATGGCATAGGCTAGAAGTTTCCAGCATGGCGAGATCTTTCTAGTGTTATTTCTTTAAAACTTTCTCCACCGGGTACACAGATAGACTCATTTTGAAAACAAATCTTAGAATATTCTTTGGCGACAAAGCAATTCGTGAATTGGGGTATAAAAGAACTCGAAAATCATCATGAAGTTGGTACGTGGAGGAGGGTTCCACGGTGGATCCTTCTAGTCCACTTACTAAATAAAACACACGTATCTATAAGAGGGTTTGTTCATTAAGGTAAACCATACTTTATATTATTTTGTACATACATATATTCTTTTTTTTAAAACCATGTATGAACACACAGTAAAGTTCTGACATTAAACATAGGTTACCAAACTTGATGTTGAGATTATTTAGCCTAACTGTAGGTAATATGTTACAAAATAATAAAAAAAAATGTTTAGGGAGTTTTGACGATTTTGTAAAATATTATTTTTAAAAAAAGTGTAAATTTTTTTTTTTATTGAAAAACGGCAATTTCTTCCCCTTGTAAGAGTTTTTTTTAGACTTAATACTATTTTTGTAATACAAACATGTACATATGCAAAGCAAGTGTATTGTATATGATTTATTTTGAAAGTTTGAATCACAATATATTTTATTAGAGTTATGCTGGTAAAACAAATGCTAGTTTCGTGTTTGCTTGTTTTTCTTTAATAATCGTTTAGATGAGAATGCCTCTTATTTATACATTGTGGTTCGAAATCCTTGCTTTAAAGAATTTCGAAATGGCACTGTGATGAACTGTTTTACTATTTTGTTTTTCAGTTATGAATTTATTAACTTATAACAATGTGTGCATAATGAGTCATCATCTAATTCACTAATAAATAATTTTAGTTTGACTTTTGTTATTATTAGTATTAGTTATGAACTATTAATCAGAATGGTACACTCCATAAAAGTAGTGTAAGAAATTCTCTAAGGGTAGTGTTAGAAGGAATTCTAAGGGTAGTGTTAGAAGGAACACTAAGGGTAGTGTAAGAAGGAACTCTAAGGGTAGTGTAAGAAGGAACACTAAGGGTAGTGTTAGAAGGAACTGTAAGGGTAGTGTTAGAAGGAACTCTAAGGGTAGTGTAAGAAGGAACACTAAGGGTAGTGTAAGAAGGAATTCTAAGGGTAGTGTTAGAAGGAACACTAAGGGTAGTGTAAGAAGGAATTATAAGGGTAGTGTTAGAAGGAACACTAAGGGTAGTGTAAGAAGGAACACTAAGGGTAGTGTTAGAAGGAATTCTAAGGGTAGTGTTAGAAGGAACACTAAGGGTAGTGTAAGAAGGAATTCTAAGGGTAGTGTTAGAAGGAACACTAAGGGTAGTGTAAGAAGGAACACTAAGGGTAGTGTTAGAAGGAACTCTAAGGGTAGTGTAAGAAGGAACACTAAGGGTAGTGTTAGAAGGAATTCTAAGGGTAGTGTTAGAAGGAACACTAAGGGTAGTGTAAGAAGGAACACTAAGGGTAGTGTTAGAAGGAACTCTAAGGGTAGTGTAAGAAGGAACACTAAGGGTAGTGTTAGAAGGAACACTAAGGGTAGTATAAGAAGGAACTCTAAGGGTAGTGTTCGAAGGAACTCTACAGGTAGTGTAAGAAGGAACTCTAAGGGTAGTGTAAGAATGATCTCTAAGGGTAGTGTAAGAAGGAACTCATTTTCAAATGAACATTACTCATATTTTCTTTTACAGAAAATTCTAAAACGTACCTTGACACCGTCATTATCTATTTCAAGCTCAGAAAATGAACATCTCTATTAATAGGTATGCCTACATGTATAAGGCAACAAAAGTTGTGTATTGAGTCTTAATGGCCACAGAAAATGAAGAATCAGAGTTCTGTGATTTAGACATTGAACTATATAAAGGCTTTAATTTGTTTCTGTTTTTATCAATTTACTGCATGTAATAAGACCAACTTCAATTTAAACCTCACATAAATAACCTTTCTTTTACATTTATTTATCATGGCATGTAGCACATTGCGAAGCTTTATTGTAAATAAAACAGTTCTAATCGGAAGATAAAATATTGAAATATTGTACACATTGTTTACCAAACTCGGCAAAATAACATTTTACATACTTTATGGAGCGACCATTTGATTTTTGAAGGGGGTAGCTAAGATTTATTTATATTTGAGAAAAAGGCAGGATGGTAGCATACATGTATGGTGAAAACAAAAGGCAGGATCTGTTAAAAAAATCAGGATATGTTTTTGTAAACACTTTAATTTGTCATATTTGTATATATCCTGAAGAAAAAATAAGGACAAGCTGGAATAAAAAATGTACAATGTATATTAAGGATAGTCTTAACATGAAAATATCCAGGACAGAAAACGTGATCCTAGATCCCTAACCCCAATAAAAATCAAATGATTGCTCCCTTATCATAAAAAGGACTACAATTTTACTTACCAAAGGGCAGAGGATCCGTTTCCGGTCATTTGAACAGGCCTTATAAATGTTACTGAATACTGTCATCTGACAAATAAAATACTTAAATGTCGTGATCATTATTCAAATCAAAATCTTAAATCTTACATAAAATGCTATCCATGTACTCATGCGTTATGGGGTACATGTATAACACCATTTAAAAGTCCGTGCAAAAAATAGGATAAAGCAAATTTAGATATGAGCGTTAGGAACTTTTATCGAAGAAAAAACATGGCCGCTTTTACAGAAACGTAGAATCTTGCTTGTCCATCCAGGTGAGCGATTCTGGCTCTTTAGAGCCTCTAGTTCTAAAACCCTCCCATTTAAAAAAAATATGGACCTGTCTTTGTAATGTACAATAAAAACAATGTTTTTGAAAGAGACAAAAATAAGCCACATATAACACACATAGAACATTATGAAAACAAGAATCTTACAGTGCATGTGTTTAAAACAATACGACCTATTCCAATTACAAACACATCATTCAATAATTTTCAAGGTTTTTTGGAATCATCTCAATTCATTATTGCATTTCACTCATTAAATATGAGTTCGTTTTTGCAATGCATGAACAATTTTTAGATCGTTGAAGTAACCAATGCAACCTACATTACAGTTTTATCGGAGCGTTCCTAGAAAAAGTGAATGCCTTCCCTGTCGGTGCACCAGACACTTTAAAAAAGAAGGGTGTGAGCCCAGAAAAAAGGGCTGAGAGAACTTCATTTGCCATTTTTTCGTCAATTTTGCACGTGAAAATGACACATTTTCTAATGAAAAAGGGGTGTTCTAACCTTCTGCATCCCTGGATCCGTCACTGCTGGTCCCCGTTTTTAGGGGAGCCTAGGTTGCTTAGAACATTTGTTTCTATGCGTGTGTGTATTTTTTGTTATTTTATGTTCTTTATTGTAAGTTTATTTTCATTGCTTAGTTTTATTCCTTGATAATCGTTCGAATCCTGGTTCCCTTGAATATGCTTAAAAGTACGTGTACTGTCACGGAATATTCCGTGACAGTTAGACGTTCCAAATCTAATATTTAGTTATCAAACACTTAATATTTAAATAATAGAACTGACCTATATATATATAAGTGTGCCTAAAAATAGACATTCGAACCAACGGAATGTGCCGAAAAACGCTATTCAAATGGCCGAACACGACATTTTACATAACGTACACAATATAATTTCACCGTTCAGGAGAATTGACTTATTTACGAAATGAAATGCGAACTGCACATTCTACTTTGTAACTGAAAATCAAGCTGAAACAGCCATGCTGAATAACTGTGATAAAGATTTATGCATCAAGCTCATACGATTACTCGAAAAACTTCGAAAACCATATTGAATACAGTTAGTTTGAGTTATATTAATCTTTAAAAATATCTTAAAATTTTTTTTTCAAAATAATTGAACTTTATTCTTGCATATTCTTTTCTATAGTACATACGAACTATGAGATGAGGTTAAAATCTGAAGACAGTTCCAAGAGTTCTAATATAATTATAGAAAAAGATATGCAGTCGAACAGGCCAATCATTTAAAAAGCTTATTTTTCGGGGTTTCTTTTCGAAGATTTATAGTTTGATTTCAAACAGACTATACATGCATATGTAGTTACTGCATGCTGCTCCTCTGAGGACACGGCTCATTGTAAATAGACTAGAGTGATGAATGCTTGGAAATCAAAATGATTTGCCCAAGAGTACATGTGTACCGCTGAATTTTAATAAAATGTTGAATCTTATATTTCAAACCTTTTGTATACTAAAGGTTTGAATTGTCAGATTAAATTTCATGGGATCTTACACAATTATAATAAAATGCATGAATTTATCCTCCATTTAAGGTTAAAGCACAATCAATCAATCAATCAATCAATCAATCAATCAATCGTATACGGACAGTTAGGCGAGAAAATCAGATTTAATTGTTTTGCTAAACTTATGAAAGAAACTGTTCCGAGTTAATTGCTATTACAATGCAGACAAAAAATATATTAATTAATCTTTTTTGTATTTATTATTGAATGATGTAACGTTTTAATAAATGAAATTTACTTATTTTAGTACTATTCTTGTTAAGAATCAGACAGTTTGTGTGACGTACATTTTTGTGCATTCTGAATTGAAGTATAAAATTGCCATATTGAGAATAAGAAAAAAGATTGGAAAAGCCAGTATCATAACTTTACTGAGTTCTTAATCCCGCCCTTTTATGCAAAAATATACCACAACGCCGTTAAGTTTTGTTTTGTTTGTTTTTGTTTTTTTGTTTTGTTCATATATATTTCAAAAAATGTAACAGATCCTAATTACAAATTCAAACTAACTCCGATCAAATCCAATGTAAGTTGGAAATACAATTAATGTCGTATTTCGTAGTTAACAAGTTTGCCATATTCTTACTAAGACTTATACTATAAATTTCGATTATTTGTAAGTAAAGCTACTTGTTTTATATATAAAGGTTGAGGTATTTATAAAGTCATAGTTGTGTTTTTTTCATAAATATGAAGACAGCAAAAACACAAATGAACAATCTACAATTCGGGAGATTTATAGTACAAGTATTGTACATGTAGTTTTTACATTGTAGTAGAAACATTGACGCATTAAAGTGGCTGATTCCCTGTAAGAGCCTCTTAATGTCTTTTATTAATTACTACCAAATATCCATACTCTTTTAATATCGATGTTCAAACTACACGAAGACGAGAGAAAGTAGGCCGAAAGAGTTGTAATTAGCCACGGAATGAGAAGAACATGTTCTGTCAATTAGCGGCAGCCATCAACGTCATAGTTTTGTGGGAAATATTTTGTTCCCATTCTTAAAAAAAATATGGATATCATTTTTAAATTGTTGAATTTTGTTTTATTATTTGAACTCATTGAAAGTAGGGGAAGTATGCTGGAACCTCCACAAAGATCAAGCTTGTGGAGAGTCCGACCGTGGAAAAAGGATAAAACTTTTCCGAAAAATTTGGATGATTACGGCCTAAATTGTGGCGGCTTTTGGGTATGTATTGTAAAAAGTTTATTGAGTATGGAAACTAAAATAATTTTTCAAAATGGTTTTGTTTATTGTTCCACAAAAG
The DNA here is from genome assembly GCA_037379345.1 of Perna viridis. Taxonomy (NCBI): domain Eukaryota; kingdom Metazoa; phylum Mollusca; class Bivalvia; order Mytilida; family Mytilidae; genus Perna; species Perna viridis. The sequence continues at coordinate 13,827,211 of CM074525.1, read as the reverse complement.
GTATAATTCAAATACCCAAATATTGTAAATATACGTACTTTATCAAGCAATACGTGTACTCGCATTTGACGCTTAAATTATTAAGTCATTGAAACATTTTCTCATTATATACATGTACGACATTTTATACATGTAGTTTTCAGAGGGAGATTGAGGGTTGAGTTTGTCGGGTTGAAAGCCTCCCTTTTAGTCAAAGGCCTAGGAACCCCTATTCTAAATTTCTGGATCGACCCGGATTGTTACATGATTGAATATTGTACCTCGATATTATCATATTTTTGTTTTGTTCAAATTGAAAAATGATTGCACTTGCAGTCAATGTGTCTGTCCGTCTTTCATAATATTTTATCATAACTCGGTATCATAATATTGTTATTATACATGTATTGCTCGAACCTTACCCGCACGATAGTGTCCGTTATGCCCATGCTTCCTCTGTAAAGGAGATAGGTGACATTACTTTGCACAAAAAGTGTATTTCAATTACTGTAGAAGACCTCCAAGTATTTACCAGGTGGAAAGGTGTACAGAGCTAGTTTAAACATTATCACTGAGTTCAATATATATACATTTTACAAGAAAGTTTGACGTCTGAAAATGTCTTGCGATAGCGAACATACATGTGCCTCTCCAAAATGAGATTGCGGTTGTAATTGTCCACTCGGTACCAGAGAAGGGTCTGTGATTTCAGGTTAGGGTGACGTAGATCGAATTTAATGCCGAGCGAAGCGAGGAAAAAATTATTTTGCAAATTTGCAAAATTCAAGATTTCTTGCCAAAAATGTTGTTTTCCAAAGTTTAGGGTCGTATATCTGGCTCACCATTCCGTTCATTTGCGGCTGGTTACCGTATTCTCATTTATCATTATTATTATTATTATTTTTTGTTGATGCGATTAAATTATTTCATAATTCTGTTACAGCGCCTCCACGGCATCAATAAAGGAAAATGTGGGGTATGTGGTGATCCGTATGATGCTGAATCACGTCAAAACGAAGCTGGAGGAACCTTTGCAAATGGCATCATAGTGCGCAGATACAGACAGCACCGGAAGTTCATAAATGTTACAATCGATATAACATCAAATATAGGTGGATATTTCGAATTTCGCATTTGTCCACATAACAATTTGTCTGCAGTAGTTACACAAGAGTGTTTAGATAAACATCCGCTCACTATACATGAACATGGACGAAAGTTTTATCCAAAAGGCGATGAAAAGTTTAAGCTGGCATTAGATATGCCAAAAAATATAACGTGTAAACAATGTGTTCTTCAGTGGAAATGGAGAGGATGTAAGTATTCCTATGCATATGTCTACTTGTGGTTACCACTTACCTTTGTACCACGTGTGGGTGAAATGGTTAAGTTATCAAGAGCGAATTTCTCGCCATTTTGTGATTGGATCTGAAATAATCATTAATTTACTACCTAGTTTATCGATAGAATAATTGCGGAACCAGGAACCGGGGGTCGCAACCACAGGTACTTGAGGTCGAAATTTTTTTCTTTAAAAAGAAAAAAAAACGAAATCATGTGTTTTAACAGTAAATATTGCACTTATATTATCGATATGAAGTTTTCTGATATATGGGGGTCGACTGGTGTATGTTGGACCGCCACATAGGCAAGGCGCTATCTCATTAACAAAGAATCTCCCCATAAAGTAGGCACCGTTCCTTTGTCCCAAAACTGTATCCAATGTATGCTCCATGATCCATCTATATGAATTGAAATACGAAATTTGAAGACAATCTATTAATTAAGGGTCTTTTAGTGATTATTTTTCCCGGTTATTCCATAAAGTGAAAATGACAAAGTTCCTTGAAACGGAAAGTAAAATATCGCACAGCACTCACAATCGTATGCCCAATCCATATAAAACTTCATACGACCAATTTGGAGCAGAGAGAGTAATCAAGGGAACCAAGGTTATAGCGGTAATCAGGAAAATGTAATCCAGGGACAAAGACAAGACTTGGAAGAGTAATCATGGGAACCAAGGTTATAGCAGAAATCAAAAGAATGTAATCCAGGGACAAAGACTAGACATGAAAAACAGACATACACAACAAAGAACATAGAATAACTAAAATCATACATACAAAGTAACAAAAGCAAATGAGCAACTCGGACTCCACTAAAAACTGGGAGCATGGACCAGTTGTACCGGTAGGGCAAGTGTCCTCTGCTTTTCTAGAAACGCCCGCCGAGTTGCTCATAAAAAGGTCAAGTCCGTGATACACAGAAGAGGAAAGGAAAACTATGACACGTTGAACAAATCAGTTTTCATGGCGCAGACATACATAACATAAAGTAAATAAAATGATACATACAAAGTAACAAAAGCAAATGAGCAACTCGGAATAAAAACTGGGGGCATGGACCAGGTGCACCGGTCGGGTAAGCATCCTCTGCTTTCCTACAAACACACACCGATTTGCTCATGAAAAATGTCAAGTACGGGGTAAACGAAAGAGGATAGGAAAACTATGAAACGCTGAACAAATCAATTTTCACGGCGCAAATGGATGTACATGGAGATGCATGATTGTGACGAAATTAGGACTGTTGGAATGTCGAACAGACGGACAATCTGACTCCATTATACATGTACATGTACCATCCAATCGTTGAGTTAGATTATAAAAACATGTATAAGAAAATAGGTTATGACGGGAATTACAATAAATAAAAAAAGTTTGAACCAACACCCCTCCTCCGTCCCTTACATGTATACGTTATTAGTTATACAAGTTTCGTATTTATGCATAAAAGAAACAAAAAGGTCTAAATACAAAATGCACGTGTTTTATTGACAACAAAAATACCTATTTTGTAAAATTAAAACTCTAAGACAGTCATTCACATGTGTACTTTTAGTAGGTCATGATATTTGCTAAATATTTTAATGAATCTATGACGTGAAGTCAGTTGTTTTCCTATATCACTAATTTGATTTTTTAACGGAACGCACTACCAAACCTGTTGGTTCGCAGTAAGCGTGTTCTGTCGTTCATTTTAATGTCGTGATATGCCATTAAAAGAGAGTGTGAAGAGCTATAAATTATATCTAAATTACTCATGTTATTGATACGATGTTAATGGAAGTATTTGCTCAAGGTAATTATTGAACTATATTGCTTTCTGAGTATTGTTCAATGTTTAAGTAATATGACATTTTGACAAAAAAAAATCACCCCCCCCCCCCTGGCCACCCCTTTTGTATTTGCCGATCAGTGTGCTTGTTTATATGAGACAAAACAATACAGGACTATGTTACTAGGAGATTTTTACAGATGGGTCATGGAATCAAGGGGTCATTATAAAACAAATGTTAAAATTTGATATCTGTTATGGATTAATTGATGAAATAACATAAATTCTTTAATGTTAAAATTTTATTGAAATACAAAATAATTGACCTAAACTTTCAAATGGAAAATAAAAAAAACCAAAAAAAAAACATCATGTTAGCTTCATATGATCCACATGTTACCTGAAACCTGTGTAAACAGGTTCCCTTTCAGACCGGCGGCGGTTTTGTTCCATTTAGGCAGGCGTTCGGTTTACAGGGGTTCAAAAACACAGACATTGACAGGAAGAGATTTCAGAAAACAGATGTTCAATTTATTCAGGGTCCGGTTAAGACAGGTTCCGCTATGATATTAAAAGTGAAACAATTCCTGAATAAGTCTTGAAGATAATTACTTAACCTTACATGACAGCTATTTGATTAAAAAAATATACAGAAATAATATACGCTTTGTAGATAAAGATCTCAGATTAATGCAGACCAATTGTCATCTACATGTACATGGAATTATTGTTTTATTTAAAATACATAAATAATGGCATGCAATTGACAAGATACACACAACAAATATGTCACGACACTTTATTGTTATTACATTGTTGTCAATTATATACAAAGTAGCATAAAAACTATTTCGACGTAACGACAAAAACATATCATCACTCGCGAACGTTTCCGGCAAATAACCAATAGGAATGAAATACTCCGCGGTGTTTTTTCTATTGTTTATGAATTAAGCGTTCAAATATGCATGCGTAATAATGAGTGTATTGTATTTTGTAAACAGATATTCGTTTGATTTGTGTCGGAACAAGTGTTTTTACAGTTTTTTGCAATATCCAAATCCGTATCTCAGTCAACCGTGATGTACAAGAACATACAAGTAAAAAGGCACGCTTTTATTAAGTAAGAAAGGAAAATAGTGTTCGTACTCACAAAATTGCATGTGCGTTGATATTAAAAAAAAAAAGAAATAATTTAAATATGTTTTATTTAATATTGCTGTAGAAAACAACGAGTAATTTAGAACTCCCAGATTTTGAATGGCCAATTAGCGGTATAAATTTCCAATATCTGTAAACAATAACACAAGCAGTTGTGTTTTTATACGTGTACATGTAAATAAAATATAAGAATATGGGGCGCGGGTAACGTCTATTATAATGCTTGATTTTTATCATGTTTTTATCGCAACTTCTCCCCGATTTAAAAAGATGTGAATTTTGAATAATTTCCTAATTTTTTCCACCACTAACAGACACTCCTAATGGTGTCGCATTCAATTTATATAATACAGGCCAAATAGGAATCCAATAGGATGCGGAAGTTCAATTAGCCCTGGATTGTAACCAGTTTAAATTGGAATTTTAATTTGTCTTATGCCAAATTGTGATATCTCGATTTGCCCTAAAAGGATTTCTACTAAATTTTAGTACAAAATTTAAAAAGTTAAAATGTTCACTTCTTTAAAGAAACCGTGAAGCTAAATCTTTATTCTAATCGTAATCTTCAGTGTTTCTATGAAGCCTGGTTATCACTAAAGCATGTATCACACTTGTTATGAAACATTTTGGATGTATTTTCACGCATTATATGTCATAAACAAGGACATCACATATGTGTTATTGTCAATTTAGACGCCATATTAGGACAGGGAAGAATCAATCTGTACAAAAATGTAGTTCGATATTTACATAATTGGAAAAATGAATTGACATAAAGAATATTTCAATGTCATTCTATTTGTGTCAGTGAAACAACCGATGTTTTCTAATGCTTTTTAAATGAAAATATGAATTAGTAAGAGCTCTGTCTACCTAATAATCATGCTTGGGATAATTCATGTCGAAGCTTTATATGTTTTAATATCCTTCACTTCCTGATTTATTACGTACCACTCTACAGGTGTATATAAGCAGGGGCGGGGCCAGGGGAGGGCGTTATGGGCGTAAGCCAGTGGCGAATCCAGGGCGCTCCCAGGGGCCCTCAGAAAAAATTGTTGAAAAATTGTGTGTGTAATATCATGAAAAGCACTCACTTCGTGATTCTCACCGGTGACCCTGTTAAGAATTTTTTGGGAGCCCTCCTTACCTTAAACTCTGGATCCGCCACTGTATGCCCCCTTTCAAAGAAACTATTGCAAACTGCTAAATATTGTATTGCAGATTGCAATTTATCATATTCATTCACTAAACATATCGTAAACTGGTTTCCTTTTATGCTGATTCTCCCTTCATAAAACCCTGGATCCACCCATGATTAGCTATGAAACAGCCAACATAACGATGATTGATTGACTGACTGATTGTCTTTAGGAGGTTGAGGAACTATTAGCAAATATTCTAAGGGAGATACATGTAAATCGTATTTCGTCAGTTCACTTTTTTACTATGTAGTTTTATATCCGTCTCAAATATTTTCACTGATCACATATAACACTTTGTAGCTCATTTTATTAAATTTTCAAATGATAAAATTTATCTTCACAGTACTAGATTTGCAATTTAATGTGCACATGTATACATGATGTCTACATATTGTAGAGCTGCAATTTAAAGTACAGGGATCGTCCTTGAATTTTTGTTAATGTATTTCGGCAATAAAAAATAAACAAAATAAAACAAAACAAAAACAAAAACAAACAAAAACAAAAACAAAAAACCAAACAAACAAAACAATACAAAAAAAAATACAAATACAAAAAAAAACTTCTGAAATTTATATTTCAGATACATAACGTTAACTATTATAATGGTTCGTCCCTGATTCTTACTTGGATCTTTACCTTATTTGTTGTTATACAGTGAAACGCTCTAAAACGAACCCCTTTTTGACCTTGGGTTGGTTAAGTCAGGTCTTCGGTACACCAATATTCAAAATACATTTCAGTAGCAATAAAAGGTCTTTAAGGACTCTAACAGGTGTCTCGTCTAGAGAGGTTTTCGTATTATTCAGGGTTTGGATTAGCCAGCCAGGTTTCATTTTATAACTTGACAAAGGAGACAAAATTGCTAATTCCAGGTCTTTTTGTTCTTATAGCTTACAACTGGGGACGATGTGACGATGGGTACCAGGATGTTGGATGTGGTAACCAGGAAGAGTACTACAATTGTGCCGATATTGCCATCTTGCCGTCAAAACGTCGACGTAAGTCTACTCCAAAACCAGAACCATCGACGACAACAACAACCACTGCCGCACCAACCGACCAATGGGAACAAGTCGTCAATGAAAATATTGCCAAAGACGACAAACTGACTATTCCGATCCAAAAAGATGTGAAAACGATGATTAAAGACGTAAATGACGTTAAGTCGATCGATTCTATTTATAGGCCGTCTACAAATCTCATCGATCCATTTGGCATTGGCGATCAAGTACATACTGGAATATCGGGTATTCCGATTTATATAGTGCCAACAGATTCCAGTCCATTTCTTCCATCCGTTACTTTAATGCCTACTATTGTTCCTGGATTTAACGATAAGGTTGACCACGTTTTAGCTAAACCTCAAACAACAATGCCACCTATTTCTGTTGAACCGATCCCCATCCCAATGCCAACAGAACCGTCTTTATCGGGCACCAGTAAGGCTTCAAACCAAAATAAAATTTACGACTTAACGTCAGAGAAAGTTATGAATGGTGTAAAACAAGATCTGGTACAACCTCCCGGAAATGAAATTTCCAAGAAAGTAAACTTGATTGAAGGTAGTACCAAACAAGCTACTGGTGTAGGGGCGAGTAAAATTACTGGTTCAGGTAACGCGCCTGCTTCTGCTTCCGCTGCTTCTACTAACAAAGCACACCAACCTAATATTAATGCACAAAACACATCTCTTACCGATTTGCTATTTGAAGAGACTTCAACGCTTGACCCACCAACCATGCAAAAAAATTCAAATATGCTTAGTCAGATGTTTTACGGGGCAGTTGCCTCGGGTGTTGATCCTGAGCTTGAAAATCTTTTGCCATTTTCATTATTCCCTTTCAACTTACTGGGAGACCCCCAACAACAGCCTATATTTGGAGATACAGCCGATCAATTTATTAGAACAATGTACGCGCTGAATCAACAAAGAAAACTTAACTTGACAAATGAACAATCGGCCATGTTGGAATCCAAAATGTCAACCATGGATGCACCGTTATTACCAACGGTAGGAACGGGTATAAATAAACAGGTTGTGGCAACTAAACCGGAAACAATCTCGAAGGTTGAAGGTCAAACATCTCAAGTCAAGACCGAGGGTCAGGTTAGGACCACAGGGCAGTCCGTAACGGCAAATAATAATAGAAATGTTGAAAGATCAACGCGACAGGGAACAAAATCAACAGGACAGATTGTTGATCCTCTGTCAACTGCAACTAAGACTACCACTGGTATGCTGGAAACAACAGCTACTCCATGGAGCGAGATGTTGATTAACATGAATAGTATGTTAGTTAGCCTATCCGATCATATTGATACTATTGTCCAAGGTCAGAACACCGTCGCTAAAGGTCAAAACACTAGGATTCAAGGCCTTAGCACTGTAAGCAAAGGGCAGAACACCATCCAGGATCAGAACATCGACACTGATGTTCAAAATACCATCGACCAAGATCGGATCAATATCAATGAAGTCAATCAAACCAAAAAGGTCGACACTGTAACCGGAAATATACCACAAACCACAAGCAATATGACACGCCTTGCTAGTAAGTTAACTGATAAGCAACCAGGTAACATATTAACGCACATGCTTTATACAACTAACAGTAACTTAGCTATATCTGCTTAGTGTTGCACAATTAGTTTCAAAACACATGCTGAAGATAGTTAAACATGTCTAGTTTTAAAGGACAAAAATTTTTTGCTGAGCACACACAATGTAGTATATACAAATTTCAGGCTTCCAAAATTTCAGAAAATTTTGAAACAACCTGTTGAAAGGGTCTAGTTAAGATATTTTAGAAAATTGTTTTGTTTTCGTTTATGACTTTTTAAAACTTTGATAAATCATAATGCAATTTTCAATTTGTTTTGTTTAATTGTTATAGTTAGCTTAAGTATATCAATGTATGTGTAGTTGAATATTGAAGCACGGTGTACATGTACCAAACTTGTTCAGAGTAGCGGATTTCGACAACTGTTTGCATATCGGGAAAACACCGTCCGGGTTTTCATCGATTTAAAATGTATCCTTAATGCTTTTTTTATATTTCTATGAAAGTGTTTTCTCAAATGTTACAGATAAAATTTTGCGGTAATTTTTTTAACACCCCAAATCTCAATAATAATCTGTTTTAATGTATGATTCTTCACAATTAAAAAAAAAAATAGTTCAGTTAAACATTATAGGATTTATTATATTTCCTCCGATATTTACAGATGGAGTGGTCGTTTCTAATATACAGATATCAGGCGATTCCATTCACAAGGATACGCGAGACCGTGTAGGAAGGGTGCACTCGATTGGCAATGGACTGTTGACTTCACAGGTAGCCGACATAACGAGCAACTCAATTAATCAGAATCTGCAGTCACTTTCTCAAATGATACCGAACCAAATGGTTGCATCACAGTCCTCTAACGCAGACCAAAATACACCTTTGATAATTTCGGACCCGAAGTCACAATTTTCATTCGCGAATTTAGGTGCGAGAAATGTGGAGTTTGTGGATTCTCCACAAAGCAACGTTCGAATCCAGGCAAATATGAACACAGTTCAAAGTTCACCGAATAATCAGAATTTCGTGATAAGTGATGTTCCAGATAACACAGTTTCGGATGTAGCGCAATCTACATTAAATAAAAGATTTGTAGAAATATCAAAATCGAATGAAATCACGCAAAATTCGGTGGCTATGAAAAACACGCAAAAACAGAATGCGAATGCGATTTTGTTTGAGAAAATGCTTGGACGTTTAAACTCGGGCATAATGGTCTCTAATTCGAAACAAGCGAGGTCAACAGACTTTGTGCCGGTAAAACCTGTGTCGAAGGATTCAATGAAAAAAGCTTTGGAGACGCTTTATCGAAGTAATGCAAAGAAGACTACTAGTAATGAAAATTCAAAGCAATCAAAACCGCCGATAAATGTATGGAACATGGCAAAGAATTTAAATATAAACAAAAATCAAGTTCTACCGACAGAAGTAACTCCTTTTGGAAATGTACTTTTCAACCCGCTTTTAAACAATGGACTTTTAGTTCATCCTGGGACTCCAATGGGTACAGCGAACCCACCATTATTTAACGCGTTCGATGGTGTGACCAACAATATACTAAATGATTTATTATGGAATACTCAAACAACTACTGCTAGTCCTTTAGGCTTAGGCTTGTTTCAAGGTAACGTTATAGCATAAATTGTAAATGAGATCAATTTTACAAAACTACAGACACGTGTGTTTCAGGACTGAAATGTATGGCTCAAAATGCATTTAAACTGAAATAAAGGGGGATAAATATATTACCTATTTAAATTTGTCTCATCTATTTAGGTTTCCGTGTAGATAATTTATGAAGTGCAGTTCGGGATGTTTTAAAAAGTCCCTTCAATAATCATATTTCATTAGGGCAACTTGCTTTTATTACCTCGATTGATAGTGTAGTACATGTACTTATTTATGCAAAACTAGGCTTTAAGGTCAAAAGGTCAAATACTGTTTTAAGGATGACGACGATGAACAGGATGGACGATAGAATAAAGACAAAAGGCGTATAGGCAAATAAAAAGGGGGAGCAAAAACTAATACAGTATGTCCGTTATCGAATGTACCTGCAGTTAATCATGATTACTTTAAACAAACCATCAAAATTAGATGAAAAGAGGGGAGTTTTAAGTACATATTGAATGTGCTCATTGCATAAAAATTGTAGTCATCACATGCATTTCTACAAATTTAACTCAATTTAGTTACATTTATAAAATGCAAGTCATGCGTACCCGTATATTTGAATTTTTATATAACTGTTTCATTTAGTTAGCGTTAAATTGTTTTCATTTATAGATGATTTTTTTTGTTAATAAAACAATATAAGAAAACTATATATGTTAAATTGTATATGGTCAATTCATGTCACAAATCCTTTATAGCACCGCTTTGTTGTCCAAATATCCTGCGGGCTCAAAGTCTGCGACCGTGCTATAAATATGACTGGCGACTGGTTGGTACGGATCACGAGTCAGAATAATGTGTCCGAGTGAGGTGACATGTGTACCTTTACGAACTGGCACATTAAAACCTCACTCAGCATATTGGGCCATTACAAAGCAGGGTCTGTTCGATTGGTTAAATGCTCTCGTCCTGAAATTCATTAATTATGTGTCGTAGAAAATTTAACTATAATTAATCAATCAACCAGTTAAAATAAATATTGTTTCAGAAGATTCGAGTCTTATTGAAATTGGTGCACATTCGTTATAAAGACAAGAGTATAAATAGAACATAAACAAACGGTCAAATTTGCTGAAACTGAACTAACCAGGATTAAAGTTTACCTGTCCAGATGATATCTTGAACAGGATTTGTGTGGCCAGTTGGCACGGTGATAGACTGACCTATGGAACTTGCTTACCGTGGGTCAGTGGTAGAGTGCTTTATCGACCCATGATTATAATTTTCGACGTACACCCATGTTGTGATCCGAATTAATGTTTCTTTCAAGTTGTGCAGTTTTACAAATGTACGTTCCTCCCTGGATATTGCTTACATGTACATGTAGCAAGTGATTTTATGATTATTTCATCCATCTTTTTACCTATACAAATGTACATGCATGTACAGCTTACTAAATATGTACACGTTTACGAACACGAGTTCAGAATTAATATTCATACAAGATTTTAAGGAATACTATGCATAATACATTCAAGTGAACCACTTCAATAACAGATAAAAATACTATCCCCAACTAACACATGTATTACAAACCAGATGAGCTGCGAACAGCTGATGAATCGTTGGACCCCTAACCCCAGTTGAAAAATTCAATTTGATTAAAAAAAATGCTGGACAGAAAGCAAATTGTAGTTTCGAATTATCCAACTTTGCATAATTCTTAATCAGAACCCACTTAGCACATCGTAAGTTTTCTATTCACAACTCAAACGTTAAGCAAGAAATCGTTGTGGCTATGCAACTGTTCTTGTACGGACTAAGCGTTAGCATAGAAACTATGTTGTCTGAAGTCGTTGCGTCGAAAGTTCTAAGTCGTCAACATGATCTAGTTGATGTTAATGGCCAATGTTCAGTTTCAAGAATGACTTTGTAATATAACGAGAAAGGATATTGTGAATATGACAGAGACAATAACCCAACCGGAATGAAAACCTCCCATGGGTCTTCAAAAGACAAGGAAACCCTTCACACCACAGAGCAAACTGCAGCTGGCCCCAAAACAACATTTTACCCAGATACAGCGAAAGAGTTGTCCCTATATACCCCAGCAACATAACAATACACCGAAACTGAAAACAAAATAATACATACAATGTATAGTTCCATCTTCTTTACCGGATAAAACCTTCACCAAGCGGCAGTGGGTGACTTGTTAGAAGCAGGAACTTAGCACTTGAGTTGACCAGGGTTGTTTTATAGGTGGGGCTCGTTGTGCTTATTTCACTACGTACTTATTTGTCTTTCTTGTTGTTTGTCCGTTTGTTTGTGGATTTTCGAACATGCTTTTAATACCTACTGATTTTCTTTCATCGATTTCCCCCAATTTTCATTGGCAGCATGTTGGTATTTTCGATTAGCCTTCCTTTTAAATTTCTGGATCAAACCTTAGGTACACGATGCATTTCAAAAGTAACTTATAAATACACGTGTAGGGTACAAATGTCTAAACTAATTACATGTACTTACATTTAGTGTGAAAAAAAAAAGACCCTGTGAAAATGAGTATTTTATTAAAAAATGTATCAACAATGATATAAATTATGAGGTAGACAAAGCATTAGTGATAATGTTAGAAATAAATGCAGGATTTCTATCCTTCAAACTCATAAACAAAATGCAGTAATTATACCTAAGTACAGGTCCACATAAGAACTAAGCAGGTCATAAATGTCTCTCATACAATCATTATTTCATTATTATGTTGAAGTAAAACTTGAGCCTCACGAGAAATTCACATAACATGAACTTCATATGAAAGTTACATGAAGATTCGTGAGACAAGATTTTCATATGAACAAAGTCAGATTTTATTTGCTCAATTCAGGTGAATATGAAGTGAACATTTTAAATGATTTTTCTTGTGTACAGCCAAGAAAAACACAGGACCTGATACAAATAACAAATGTTCTAGTGCTAAAATAGCCTGGTAAAGAATGATATAAATACTTAAAGAATTATTGGGAAATATAGGTATAAAAATGATTCGGAATACCTTAACTGTATTACAACCAATTTCCAAATGTTTAAATGAGTCTTCATTCTTAATATATGGAAATGATTCTAAATGATTTCTAAAAAAAACAAAACAAAAAAACAAAACAAAAACAAAACAAACAAAACAAAACGATAATTTGCTGGCGTATTACTACACCTGTATTACCAACATTTCTACCTGATTATTACATGGATTTGTACTAATTTACAAAGAAAAAACATGACAATGCTATGTATTCACAAGTTTCTGAAACAAAATAACTTATAACCATGTAATAAGGTATAAATTTGGAGCATTCATCTGATTTTCATCACGAAAAGGTATTAATTCTCAAGTAGTTACTTTGACTTTTTCAATGAAAAATGAACTTTCTGTTCATGGCTTTCATTATCTGTACCAACACCTTTTTTTTAGACAAACAGATAACTCTGGTCATTCATCAAAATGAACATGGATATTTCTTAAGTTTCAAAATACTTGCTGACCATAAGAAACATCCTCCAGGCAGCCACCCTCCCACCCCCATTAAATGGTTGCTTCCAAAATTAGAATGGATTTCCCAACACTGTGATTATCTGAACGCATCTGATGAATGTTTATGTGTAAAAAAAGTAATACCATGTGTGGGACAAGATATAAAGTTCCAATTTATGTAAAATTCAGAAGCTGTCAATGTTAGAGGTGCTTCATGGTGAAGAAAAACCAACCAAACAAACCAGACTCCTTTATACACAGAGATCTGTATTTCTGAGAGAGAAAAAAAAAACATGCATCTTTCTCCTACTTAAATTCAACCAAATTAAGAATGATAACACTTATAGTGTCAATTTTATGTACAATCTATATTTTTTTTTAATCTAAAAAGTTTAATGATTGAAAGAAAAACTAAGACTAGTTATGTTGTATGAATAAGAAATATTGGATTTGGTTGCTTTTTATTATCCATGAATCAACTCCTGTCAGATATTTATAAAGACTGGTACTTAATTGCTTAACAAGTAGTAAATGAAAAGTTACTGAAAATATAAATCTGGACAAAATTATTGTTTTTTTTTTAGTAGTAAATGAAAAGTTACTGAAAATATAAATCTGGACAAAATTATTGTTTTTTTTAAGTCAATAACTTTTATAAATATATATTAATATAAAGTAATTAAGTACTTCTCCGTCTAGGAATCAGGCAAAATGTGTATAAGGTGTGGTACATTTTTTTTTTAAATGCAGAAATTTTATTGCATTATCCCAGTGTCTTTACCTATTAACCTTCATAACATAATCATTAAGCTGTTTGTCAAGTTTGCTCTTGTAAGATATTAATAGGTCAAATTCAGTTGAAAAGCAATAGTGGGAAAATTTTCCTGAACTTTTCCCTGATAAAAGCAGTAAAAATTATCTTAGTCACAGATGTCTCAAGACAGATTTGAATACATTATTGGATGTATCCTAGATGTATGAAATACATTTAAGGCAATGATGACTAAATTGGGAAAAATGAAGTGCCAGCCATTGCCTGATTCTTAAACAGAATGGTACTTAAAATGATTGCAAAAACAAAATGCATGCAAAAAAAAGTATATTGAGTAAAGGGGGCTTTATAGCTGTTAGTCAAGACCTCGTACAGTATCTGAACTGACCCATGCAACTAAAGTTGCGATCAGTGATAGATCACCAATCAGTAATTAATCCATCAAACCAAACCGCTTTAACTAGTAATCCCATTACCTGTCAACTAAGCGGTAAATATATTTTACGGATTACTTATTTCGTTTGCAACCACCAAACCAAACCAAAAAAAACAAAAAACAAAAAAAAAACAACAAAAACAAAAAAAAACAAAAACAAACCAATAACAAAACAAACAAACAACAACAAAAAAAAAAAAAACAACCAATCACCAGATTAATTAATTAAATGATGTTAATTTCAATCCTACTAAAATATGACTTGACACTTAAGTACTTGAAGACCTGCAACTATGACTGTGATTGTTCATCGATCACCAATCAGTTGGTTTATATATTTTAAGGATTGGTTTGTTTTGTTTTTTTTTTCAATTTCAACAAAAATTTACTCCAGATATAAATTTAGACATTTAATAATAACTTTTCTATTAAATTTGCCATTTTAAAATTTTTTTTTTTATGAAATGCAAATTGTTGAATTATAATTTTCTTTTCTAAGTAAATTTTATATGGCACTACATTTAAATCGTACCAATTAAAATTCCTTAATTTACATGAACCAATCATCCGTCCAATTACATTGTAAAACTGTGATCCGCCTAAAAATGTTCATTGTAATCAATCTTTTAAACGATCATTCATTCATTGGTCATAGATCCTTCAAAAAGTAGCGTGGATCACTTCAGGGACTGCTAATAACAGTAAAGCTAACAAGAAAACTTTGGACTATTCTACAAGATTAAGAACTCTGCAGTTATACTCTTTTAAACAGTATTAAATGGAACAGACTAAACAAACCTAAATATGGAGTAGCCCCATTATAGTGTTATCTACTGACAGACAGACAGAGATTAATCATTTGTCCTAAAGTGTGGTAACACAACATTTGCAGCACCCTTCTTTTTATTTTCCCTGATCTATAAACTTTAAGTAGTTTCTGATTATTGCACCAACTAAGAACCATGCAAAAGTGACCAATATGAATATTTTACAATAGTGAGCTTAGAATATATACCTATAACTTTCTTACAAGTTTTCTTTTGTTTAAAGGATTTAATATATCCCAGAGTAATTCAGAGAGCCCAATAAATACCTCAGCATTTTGGAGTTTAGATATATTTTTTTACAGCTAAAATGAAATTTGAATCAACATAAACTCACTAAAAAAAGTTCAGATAAATTTTCACCATTTTGTTTTAGTATTTCCTTATGATTCAGCATTACAAGGTACTATCATTGCTGAAACTACCTGTAAGGTATAATAAATAAACTTATCTCAGTATAATACATGTACTATGTACATGTATAACTTTTAGGAAGAAGTATAAATTAAGGAGGTAGGGTAAGGGACAGAACTCCTGAAATCATTGACATGTTTGATCATATTCAATTTCACCAAAACATTTCAAACTTTCATTTGAAACAGAATAAAATCACTCAAAGTTACTTTGATGCTAATATGAGATCGATGTAAAATGCTGAATACAAACATTCCAATGATTTTTAAGAGTTGTGTCCCTTACCCTAGGTCTACCTCCTTAAAAGCTTGATAGTTTAATGCATATATCGGTTTCATCTGGAAGACTTGGCTAAAGCTTAATAATGAGTTGCTGTATCTTTGGAGTTTTACTGACCAGTTAAAATTTCCAATGACTAGAAATACAGTGTGCTACACATCACTAAATGGTACCCTTTTAGGTGGACTGGAGTGTATTGAGAAAAGATATTAAAAAAATGAACCAGTTTACCTGGTTCACTGTCTTTCATCACTGTTCATGGTACCAGTCTACCCATGTGTAACCCATAAGTGATCTATGAACACACAAATAATACAGATCTCTCTAAGTAATAGGCAGATTGTCATTCAATACAGGTTTCAGTTATTGCAAAGTACTGCAAATTAGTTTTTGCAACAATTTTCTAAAATAACATGTAGAAAGAAACATAAAAAAGTCACGTAACTTCTTTTCCAGTTCAAAATAAAAATTGCCTACAATTTCAACAGAAATACTAGTTGTTAATTCTGAAATCATTGCCATTTCTTTATATTTTTGCAAAAATGTCAAAGGATTGAAAATGTAAAAAAAAAAAAAATGATGGAACTTTCAACAGTACTGACAAAATTTTTATTTTTTATTTTAGGAAGTTTCAAATATACATCTTTGTGCACATTGCAATAACTGATATTTAAGAGATAATACAAAAGCCCTGCCTTTATCTTAGAGAAATTGAAATTAAAAAAAACCTAACAGCTATCTCAGCTAATAGTATACACATATCGGTTGATATAGTCTACTGTCTTCGGCAGCCAGTCACGAAACATTGTCAATACCCGTGTTTCCATATAAGGAAAATAAATCTCTCTTGCTCGTAAAGCTCCACCTCTTATGATGGCGTAAGCAGCCTCTGGTGGTTCAGCTGCTTTTATATTGTTCAGTAAGAAAAACTGACCGAAATTTTTCAGTTCTGTAATAGCACTCTCTGTTGCTGAAAACATAAAACAAATTTGATGTAATGAGCCAAATCATTTCTTATACACATTTTAATAGAACAGCCTGACTGGAATCCTCAAGGACAAAGGAAGCAAGGAATACCTCTTCACAGCTGGAAAAGAAAAAGGCTGAAGGAACTGGAGGCAATTGGCAAGAGCTGGAGGTGAAGTGAAAAGAACGTCCCAAAACAGAGTGAGAAGGAGAGCAACTGTAGTAGCCCTATGCTCCACAAGGAGTGAAGAGGACTAAGTTAAGTAAGTCTGATAATAAGTACAAAAACCTACTCCAAAAGACAAGAAAGTTACAGCCTAGAAAACCTTAGCTACAGACGTACAGACCGATAAATATAGGGCATCCACCATAAAGTTGCCAGTCCCGTTAAAAATTATTTGACCATAATGTATAGTCAAGCAGAACAAAATTTAATAAATCCTTATTCATATACTGATGAATATCCAATCAACAACAGAGATTTCTATTGGATCATTCCACCAGATGAAAATTAGCATATTCAAGCTAAAAAGGGCATCTATGGGTGGGGTATTCATTGATAGCCTGTCATGTTGTGTTGTATCAAATATCCATGGAAACATGCTAAATTACAAATCAACACCAGATCTAACACAGATTTCTATATTTATTCTGACTTCATCATCTTAGAAGAACTAACTTTATCCTTTTCATATTCCAAGAAAGATAACTCCAATTCATCAAATATTTGGAGGAGGGATAATGGCTGTAACTTTTATGTAAATAATACAATCAACAAAATTTCAAACTCCAGTGCTGTAAATGTATCAATGTTCACAGATTCTGTCAAGTAAAAGAAAATAGCAATAGAACTATGAACGGAGTCTATGTAAAATCAACCAGGTCTATGACAAATTTTGCTCAATTTCCTTTGAAATCTACAGTGCAGTCTACAAAAAATTATGGTGGGTCTATGTTAACCAAAAATTTGTTTCCAACACTGTTCATCATATTTGCAGGTATCAATTTTCATGGTTTCAAAAAATGTTACGCTTTATATAGTGGTGAAAAATCCATTTCATGTGTACTATTTTTCACGGTTTTAAGTCCACTGCGAAAATAGCAAAAATTAGTACACTGCTGAAATACTAGTAGTGAAAATTAGTACACTATGAAAATTAATATATTTACGTTAATTAATTGGCATGCCCGAAGTTCAATAGTTGAAAATAATTATTTCTCTAAAACTTTGTAAAGGAAAGGAGGTATACCAGTTAAAACTTACCTACTAATCCAATAACACAGAGGGTAACAGATACATCACAGTTACGTAGTGCAAACTCTTGCCGTATGCTACCAAAAAATCCATCCAATGCAAACTTGGTTGATGAATATACTCCAGAAAACGGCTGTGCTACTTTTCCTACAGGCGCAAAAAGAAAATCAGATTTAGCCTAAACCTTGCTTATGTATGACTAAATAGTGATAATTGACCTTCAACAAATATCATTTTTGTTTCTTCTCAAATCCACTGATATTCACACAACTGACAAAGGCAATAGGGCTAAAATTTGAGCCTCCCGCCCTTTTTTTTTTTTTTTTTTCATAGTTCTTAAAATTGTCAGATATTATTTTTGCAATATATGGCTACCTTTTGATTATACACTATTCCTATGTACAGGTAAATAATCCACTACCAACTTGTTTATTTTTTAAAGACAGTGAAGGACTCGATAGGCGGATATAATAATATCGACTTTTAGATAAATGAAATAATACTTGCAGAAAGTTTAGGGTATTTTAAGCTACAATCAATATCAGAAGTTTTTTTTTCTCCAGTCACTGTCTTTAATGTTTTTTTTAAATCTTTATTGAGACTGCAACTAAATTCTTTGATGGTGCTCCATTAAGTAAGAGCAAGGAACAAAAAAAAAAACCTTAAACACTGTCTGTAGCAAACAAGTACTATCTTTTAAAAAACATAGCTGACACAGTATAATTTGTTCTCTTAACTTAAAATTTTCTACATTTCATCAGGAGATAAAACATGGCACACAATTTGGAATTCCGATACAGTTTCTTCGAACGTCACTTAGTTATCAGTATTTTGCCAGTCGGGAAACAGAACTTTGATCAGGTGACTTGCATTTCCATGGAAGAGAGTCTCTAAGGTCAAAGGGTAAAAAGCGAAACTATTCTGACTGCGTCGGAAAAAGGTTAAACTAGTTACCTGCTAATGAAGAGACAACCACAATGCTGCCTTTAGATTCCTCCAGAAATGGTAATGCATGTGAAGTCAGATGAACATATGATTTATAATTGACGTCTACTATTTTATCCATCCTAGTTAAGTTATCAGTAGATCCTTTCCACATACCCAGTGGAATTACTATAATGTGATTGAGGACTAAGTAATCTATTCCACCAAGCTTTGCAACAGCCTCCTGTAAAGACAGATAGATTGAACGAATATAGTTTACTATCCTATTTAAGACTGTATTTATACCTGGGTCTTGAATTTTTTGGTGTATTTTAGAGGTCAGTCTGAACAAGCCAATATAAATTCTGCAAAAATATTTACTGTAGGCTCATGTTCTTAATGTACTACATCATCTGCAAAATTAGAAACATATATTAATAACTTTAAAAAAATTGCAAAATTTTACACCCACAAAATAACCCATTTAATGTTTTTTTTTATGCATTCTTTTTTTAAAACTGTGTAAATTTAAACATACAGAAAGTGAAGTCAAATTAGGTTACAAATTATATCTGTACAGTGAAGCTTCCAGTTTTCTTAAATATTAAAACCATCTGACTTTTTCAGGATGGATTTTGAATTACCTCCCTTTAAACAAGTCATTACTTAATGCATTTGAACCAGGCAAGTTAATGTGAAACTATCAAACATATCTTTAATTGACGTGCAACACAAGAGAGATCAAACTGAAGCAGGGGCATGACCATCATGTACTTTCTCTAAAGTTAGCCGTGTATTGGCTGAAAAACAGACCAAAGCTAACATATAGTAAGGGGTAAATACTAGCAGTCACCCAGTATCCAATGGTTACCAGATTCTGAGCTGGGCTATCAAACTTTTAGGTAAAATTAAGTTAAATATATTAAGACTTTAGAGCAATAGAGTTACTTAGCCTTATAACTAGCTCTGTTGATGCTGAATTATACAAGTTAGAGTTACCTACCCTTATAACTAATTCTGTTGATGTCAAATTACTCATGTCTGCTGATATATAATGATATATTCCATCAGATCTCCCCAACTGTTTACATTTTGCTACAACCTACAAGATTTGAAAAAAAAGGTTTAAAGAAAAATGGGACCAATCAATGTGATAATTGAAAAAAACATACTGTAATTCATTTGAAGGACTACAAGCAAAAGTTTACAATATATCAGACAGACAGGCAGACAGACAGTCCAGCAGTCAAAATGATTCCTGAAGATCCACAACTTTTTTTTCAGAAAATATATATTCTAGTTTCCTCAGCAAACAGTTTTAAAGATTTCAGCTAAGGTAGGCAAAAGATCGCCCTGTCCTGAATAAATTTTGAAAATAGAGAAGAATATGTGTATATTTAATAAACAAGATAAAACCTTATAATTAGGTAATAAAATGTAGTAATGCATAGAAAAGAACTGAGAAGCATAGCAACAGTAAGACATTTTATATAATCTTTACCTCTTGTAATTTTTTCTCTCTCCTAGCAGTAACTAGGACATTAGCACCCATTTTGGCGTAGTGATATGCCATCTGTTCCCCAATCCCTGCTGATGCCCCTGTGATTATAACATTCTTCCCTTTTAGGCTATCTGTAAAAAAAATGTAATGATTTACAGCGGTATATTCAAAAACAGTGTTTACAGACATGATTTTATGAGATCTACAAACAAAGCAGAAATTGACGAAATCATAAGTAAATATGCAGTAAAAAAAGAATTGTAATGGTAAAATTCAGATTCGAAATAGCAGAATTCCCCTAAAAAGCAGGGAAAAAAATCATGTCTGTGTTCAGATTAGTTTATGATGAAAACTCTTTTCTGAGCATTTTATAATTCTTTATGGTCCTTTAATTTATGAAATATACGTAATTTGTACAGATTTCCTATTCAACTTTAAGAAAATGCAGTGATGGCTCCAGAAAGGCAGTTATTATAGAAGAAAAAAAGGGACAAGCAGGCTATAATAGCTTAATTCAAGTCAATTTTTACCCCTCCTCCACTCCTCCACCCCCCCCCCCCCCAAAAAAAAAAAAAAAAATGTGTGTACATAAACAAAAAAATATTCCACAAAGGAAGGTGGTTCCAGCCCAAAACACTCCCCACACCCTATTCACCACTGATGATAGTGATTTAGACTTGGTTAAAAAAAAGTTTAAACACAAAAATACTATAACCTAAATATAAAAATGTGTTACACAGAGATAACTTGATTGTGTGTGTTAGGATTTTAACATCTATCATTGGTTTGACAGTAACAAATTAAGTTTACTGGTGTCATGTCAATCAAGAGAAGCTCTGACAATATTCTTCCAATACTTTTATCTCCACTATATTTCAACTGTTAAATCTATCTGTGAAAAGGATTATCTTGAGTATAAAATCTGAATAAACTATTGTGAGCAAGTTCAAATGGACTTAAATGTATAACACTTGCTGGATGATCAATATATAAATTATATACCTTCATATAAATCTACATATAATAAGCGATCTTCCTACAAAATTTCATTGAAATCCCTTCAGCAGTGTAGGAGTTGCGCTTACTATATTTTACCATGTAAAACTCTTAATTTCGATTTTCTTTTTTTTGAGTCCTCAGACAATTATTATATTCATTTGTGTATCTCTACATATGATACCCAACCTTCCTATAAAATTTCATCAAAATCCCTTGAGCAGTTAAGGAGGAGTGTGGCTTACAATAAATGTGGACAGAAGGATGGCGGAGACGGACAGAAAGACATGGTGATAGCTATATACCCCCAAACTGTGTTAGTGGGCGGTATAACAAAGCCCGCATCAGGGCAGTGATTGGAATTAGACAGGGCAATGTGTCATTTATCACACTCCAGCTGAAAATGTCCCAATGTATTTTTTATACAGTACTTTTCTTTTTTTTAATTTCATTTGCCTAGGTCTTGGACCTTCCATACTTAACAGTGAGCTGTATTAAAGACTTTTTGTTTTCATGTGGACCTAAATTTCATTCTAAAATTTAAAAGGTCCCAAAACTTCTAATTTCCATACCTAATTTGATCCCCTGAGCTGTGGTCATCTATGGCACACAAAACAGTCCTTGATTATATAACTTTGATTCCTTTATTGGCTTTAAATCATGTTAAGCCCCACCACTAATACAGTACAGACTGATAGACAGACAGACCATCCAGTTTTCAGAACTTACATGACCAGTAGGAATGGAGTCAATGACGTCCTAGCTGCAAAATCGTAGCTCTTGATCTTTTTTTTCCTTTTTTTTCTATTTTGCGATCTAGACGTTAAGAAAATACAAAAAAATAGTTAGAGCTACGTTTCGCAGCTAGTGACGTCCTATATACGTTTTCAGGTGGATGCTCTGAAACTCTAACGTATCAAAATTGTTCAGTCAGAAGGGACGTATTTTGGAAATGACATATACAATTAGGAAGTGATTGTTTGAACCTTTAATGCAAAAGCTCAGCCTGTGTTATGGGACAACTGGAATATTCCTGTTGGTCATGACATCAGCGATTTAACAACATATTGGTGTATTTAAAAGTAAGTTAAACTTTTATCAGACAAACAAATAGCTCCAGTCCTAACAGACAAAGCCTATAATCATAATTTACAAACCTGGATTAAAATCATCAATCAGTGAGTAACCAACTATGACACCTAACACAGCAGCCAGTATCTTCTTCCACATTGCAATACTAAAACAGATGAAACATATTAAAAATTGTTGGAATTTTATGTATTGCTGTGTAAAGTTCATTGAACGCATAAAAATACTTTTTGATTTTGAAAACCATGGTACAATCAGTTTTCCTCAGCCAAGGACTCTCCTGTTTTATGAATCTGATCGAGCCTTGATATAATTTAAGGAGGTAGAGCCTGAGGTAAGGGAGGGACAAAACTCTTGAAATCAGTGATATGTTTGCATCATATTTAATTTCTTCAAAGCCTATCAAGCTTTCATTTCAAATAGAATGAAATAAATCAAAGCTACATTGATGGTCAGATGACATTGATGTAAAATGCATTACGCATACATTCCAACGATTTGTAAGAGTTATGTCCCTTACCCTAGGTCTTCCTCCTTAAAATCTCCCTTTCACTAAAACCATTTGCTGACTTGATCACTTTTTAAAATTTTCCTTTTTTTATGTCAAGATAATTCCTCTATTTTTCTGAACATCCCAACAAATGGTAACTAAAAAAAGCTTTACAACATTTGTCAAAAGTGGCTGTGGGAGTAAACTGTAGTAGATATTCACAGCCAAATTGGTATTGAATTCAACCAAGAATAATTCTATTAAATTTTTCACTAAAATGTTTGAATGAGGTTACTTTAACAAGTTAAAAATGTTCTCAGTAAAGGACAGAAAAGTTACAGTTCAAAAACAACTTGTGACAAATAGACAGATTATCGGTTGACTGCAACATTTTATGGCAGATCCCTGATTAATTAACTTAAGCTGGGAAAAAAATATCGGCAAACATTTGCAATCATCATAGCTGAGTCAGAGTAGGGAACAAGGTAAATTTTTCGAAAGTCTTTGCCCAAGGTTGCGAAAATACATTGTCAGGGGAGATTATTACCAAAGACTAATCGCCTATACTATTACATACAGCATTGACGAAAAAAAAATTAAAGTAGTCCAAATAATCAAGATCCATTTATCAGAATAATATGATTTACAATTTGTAAATCCAAAGATAACAATGGATAAGATTTGATATAATTTGTAGTTGTGAGATCTAGTGTTTGTTTAAATCTTGAGAAGCTTCTCGATTATCTTATATTATATTAAAATATATGATTTAAAAGGGATATACAAATAGTAATTCAAAACATTATGTGACAAAATTCCCACTAAGATGACATGACACTTAATTAATACAAGTTCTTGTAAGAATTGGGCAGTAATTTGGAAACCATCATCAGGATCATAAATACTGTCACCAAAGAAATAATGATATATATATATAATAGAAAATTTCATTTATACTGTTACAGTACTATTGATAGTTTGTTCATTTTGTTCTTTCCCAGAGGATGTATTCAGTAATATTAAGGAGGTAGACCTAAGGTAAGGGACATAACTCTTGAAATCAGTGATATGTTCGTATCATATTCAATTTCACCAAAGCCTCTCAAGCTTTTGTTTGAAGCAGAATAAAATCAATCCAAGTTAATTAGATGCTTATACAAGACAGATGTAAAATGCTGCATACAAACTTCCAATGATTTTTAAGAGTTGTGTCCCTTACCCTAGGTCTACCTCCTTAAGTATTCCTGTAGAAATGAAAGTACAGTGTTCC
Source organism: Perna viridis (assembly GCA_037379345.1). Lineage (NCBI taxonomy): Eukaryota > Metazoa > Mollusca > Bivalvia > Mytilida > Mytilidae > Perna > Perna viridis. The sequence goes on along the minus strand of CM074525.1, from coordinate 13,802,820 downwards.
ATTTTCCTCTGCCCCAATCTATGAACTTTATAAAGATATAAATATAAAAATAGGAAATATGCTATGATTGTCAATGAGACAGTCATCCACAAATAGCCAAGGAATAATCAAGAGAACCAAGGTTATAGCGGTAATCAAAAGAATGTAATCCAGGGACAAAGACCAGACACAGAAAACAGACATACACAACAAAGAACATAAAGTAACTAAAATCATATATACAAAATAACAAAAGTAAATGAGCAACTCGGACTCCAATAAAAACTGGGAGCATGGACCAGGTGCACCGGTAGGGTAAGTGTCCTCTGCTTTTCTAGAAACACCCGCCGAGTTGCTTATAAAAAGTCAAGTTCGGGGTAGACAAATGAGGAAAGGAAAACTATGACTCGTTGAATCAATCAGTTTTCATGGTGCTGATGGATACACCATAACGATCCACGAGTTCATAATAACGACCATAAAACTTCTGTAATGATGACTTCAATCTTGTAGCAACATAACCCTGTTCCAGAAGCCTATTTGTTGAGTTCTAGTGCGATACAAAAAGTCTGCATAGTGTCGGCAAGCTCTGGCATAACGTATGAGTTGTGATACGAACACTCTATACGTAGGAGACGAATGGATGTTGCCACAGATTAAAGGAAAGATGACAATTCTGAATAAAACAAGCTGTATAAGGCCCAAAAACAAATTAAGTGAAACTATCCATAAAAGTCTTGAGAGCACTTACAATGTCATTCAGATGAAAGTAATTCAGCATGATTTTCCAAGTTCAAAGAACAGTAACTCTAACAGAAATTTTTATTCAGCCCCTTATTTCTATCTTGTCCAAGTTATTTATGATAACAATATCTGTATGTGCCCAGCATTTCTACGTACGTCCCTGCAGAGAATTGTAGCGGGGAAAATATAACTTTTGCCTTGGCTTACCATGTTCAGAAGGTTAAATGTGCTGAGTAAATTTGATATAACCCTTTTCATTTTTTAGTCTTCAAGAATCCAAGAATCTCCAAGACTCTTTTACGGCAATCTTTATTTGTTTAATTAGACATTTCATCGTCTTTCCCGCTTAAAAATACATGTATATCAAATACATTTGTATCCTTACTTGTCAAAGATCAAATGTTGAATAATTAAACTAAAAAAAATTAAAAAAAATAAAAAAAAAATAAAAAATAAAAAAAAATAAATAAAAAAACCTCTTATTTTGCATAACAAAGATCAAAATATGAAAATCATGAGTGAATCATTTCTTTGTCTAAGTGATAATAATTAACCCATTATTGACTTCCTGTTACTTTCATTTACAGAATTTTTTTTCTTTATGTTAAGAATTGATGACTTGTAAAATTTTGTGGTGATATGCTTCAGATCAATGCAAAACGAAGAAAGTCCTGAAGAAAACTTCAGCTAACAGGTATACATACATGATAAAAAGTTCATACTTTGGTCATACATATATTTGATCTGAAGTGTAAGTATTTGTAAGAATCAGGCAAAATCAGAAAAATCAGAAACATGCATGTCAAAAACCCATCAATCTAACAATGTAATAACACTCAAGGAGACTTTCTCTATTTGAAAAGACCATTATTTGATCTCTACATCACTGGCTTTGCTAAAAAATTTTTCAATAGAATGTTGGAAAAATGTCTTTTTTTTTTATCTGCCCTTCAAAAGTTCCATTTCAATGTATTTAAATGAAATTGTAACTCAATGATGTAGCATGCTATGAAAAATCTTGTCTGTTTTCCTTAATTCTGAAGGTGCAAATAGTCAAATTACACTATCAAAAAGACAGGTTTTTTTCATACCATGTTTCACCTACTGCCTGATTCTTACAGGGACTGACACTTTAAAAATAATATAACAAATATAGCATTAGGAACAGGAAAGATACATGTTTTCCTATTTCTAATGAATAGTTAGATTATTGGAGATTTGAAGAACAAAGAGACCAAAAGTGTTATATCATATCTACCATTATCACTATGTGGCAGCCTCGCTTGATTTAATGAGTTTTGAATGGACCTCCAGACCATATCTGATATCTACAACAAATGCTGTAGAAATTAGCTTTTGTACACGTAAACACATGTATGTTTAAAACAAACTATTAAATTAAAGTAATTTTGCAATTAATCTGACAAGGGGGTAATAAACGGAAAGCAGAAGTAAAAAGAATATATCCCAAGGATAAAGACAAAACAGGAAAAAAAAGACACACACAACACAGAACATGAATAATTTAATAACATGTGCAAAGAAACACAAGTAAATGAGTACTGGGAGCGTTGACCAGGTGCACTGGTAAGGTATTAGTGTCATCTGATTTTTTTCCATAAAACACTTGTCAAGTTTCTCATAAGATGTCATGTCCCTAGTAGAGAAAAGAGGAAAGGAAAACTGATACAGAAAACTAATTAGTTCTCATAGTGCAAGCGGATACCGTCTCAACTAACACTCCCAAAACACAAAATAATCATTTTAGATTTTAAAATTGGTTCAGTTTAGACAAGTATTTGGTTCACTAAGGTTCAAAATACATTTATACTGATAAACAAATATTTTATGAAAGAACAGCGTTCCAATGTCCGCCGCAAAAAAAAAATGTGGAAAAATTAAAATTCACTGAAAGTCCATGGACTGTAACTTCCGTAAAAAATCATTCAACCATAACCAAAGTTGAACTTAATCTGTAACTTCTCATAGCAAGACTACATACAAAGTATAAAATCAATTGGTAAAAGCATTACAAAAAAAAGGTGCTGAAAACTGTAAATTCACTGAAATTTTCTAAGTCCAAGGGCAGTAACTTCTGTAAAAATAATTCAACCGTAACCAGAGCTAAACTTAATCTGTAACTCTTCATAATAAGGCCACATACCAGAAACAAACTTATTCGGTAAAAGCATAACAAAATAAAAAAAAAGCGGTTAACACGGATGGACGCCCAGCATTTTCATATCCCCTCGCAACATGATGTGGGGGACAAAATAAGAGCTGGTTTCATGTTTTTTAAGGGTTTAGTTTTCATATCCCCTCGCAACATGACGCAAGGGACAAAATAAGAGCTGGTTTCATGTTTTTTAAGGGTTTAGTTTAGACCAGTAACATGTTTCAGACAGATTTTGTGGTTTTTCTGGTTTTTTTTTGCAGTTTTTTAGGGTTTGTTTAAAACAGGTTTTAGCTTTTCAGGGTTTGGTTTAGACAGGTCTAGTTTAGTTTTTTTAGGGTTTAGTTAAGACTAATTATGTAATTTTTTACAGATTTGTTTAAGACAGATTTTGTTGTTTTCAGGGATTGGTTTAGACAGATTCCACAGTACCCCTAACAAAGCAGGGGTAATTACAACGCAGTAATTTTCTCTAACCAATGTTCCCTTTTACATAGTAATATACATAAACAGTAAAAGCCTGTACTTTATCTGACAAAACATCTCTTGTTTTAGCACATATACGATGAAATTACAATGAACAGAGTAGATATTATGGTACGAAAGGGTCTGTAAAATGTCCACCTAAGATTTATAGCTAAATTCACTTTACATATATCAAAAAAGTAATTAACATACATATAACCGACTGGCTCAGAGACCAAATATCAAGTTTTATGGTCCATAACATATGACTCTATGTTTAGGAGTAAATGAGAAAAATATTGTCATGTTACTTTATATTTTATTTCTTAAAATTTTGAAGTCATGCACATTATTTGAGGTATGTTAACTAATCTTATAAACCAAGGAATGTCAGCTATTTGGGCACCAAACCTATTTACAAAGGAGTTCAAATTTACAGTCAGATGTGAAAGATACTGGACTTTTTCAAGTTCCAAGATGATGGACAAATTGAGGAAAAACAAAGTCATACAATAATGAGTCAATTAAAAGCATTAGGGGCCAAGACCTGGGTAAATAAAATAATAAAAAAAAGATCCTATGTTTTAACTAAAACAAACAAGAAAAAAAAAGAGTATTAATGGAACATTAAATAATATCTTGCTATGCAATGATGAAAAGACGGGGGTAGCTGGCAAATTATTCAAAATGGCCTTACTCAAAAACTGCATTTTGGGTTGTGTTGAAAATAAACTTAACTTATACTAACCTAGAAAGATTAACATTGGGATTAAACTTCACTATTAAACCTTTAAGTTCACTTTAAATTTGAGTTGATTCATTAATTGTTTGTTGGGGTTTAACGTCCGAGCAGCAATATTTCAGCTATATTCAGACAATGAACATGAAGGGGATGATAAAATGAACATGAAATAATGATGAAATGAAAAATGGGATGGGACACAAGGACAATGAGGTCAAATTAAATTAAATTCAGACGATTAAATTTCAGACTATTATATCAATTAGAAGAACTAATAGCACACAATAACCAACACAATATGATCTTATATATTCTAGGACTCAGCAAGATGTACTTCAAGTTTTAGTCTCTGAGAGCACAAGTCAAATTCAAAAACTGGTCAGAATCAGCAACTATGGAATTCAAGTGGTCTAGAGCATAAGTCAAAAATAATACCAGGTATGAATCAGCAGTTATGGAAAATACAAGTAGTTTCAAGAGCATAGGTCCGTTGCACTACCTGGTCTGACACAGCAGGATGGACTTGAACTCACTTCAAGTAGCCCAAAGTCAAAAGTCAATTTCACTACCTGGTCTGAAGGAACAATTATCGAATTCAAGTAGTTTTCAAGAGCACAGATCCATTGCACTACCTGGTCTGACACAGCAGGATGGACTATAACTCACTTCAAATCTCTCAAGTATTACAAAATCGTAAGTCAATCTCAATACCAGGTCTGTATCAGTAGGGAAAAACTTTCAATTCATTCCTTGCATTGCATATGGTAGAACCTCTCGGTGATGGATTTGGCTTCCTCTTTCAATAGATTTGGTTATGAGTATTTCTTGTATACAACTGATATTTTGATTATGATCTTCCTACATATTTGATTTTAATGCCGCTGATGAGAGGTTACTCCTTGAAGCACGTGTACAGCATATAGAAATTTACAATGTATAAAACTGGTATTTTTTTGTTTTCAAGTAATTTGAAGCCATTTAAAAGTTAATAACACTACCACGTCTGAATTATCAAAAGAAATAAAGAAAAGGGGGAGTTTCCTTGTTTTTTTATCTAGTATTTACAGCTGGAAACTTATTGAGATCAGTATGTCTGTCTTGGTCTGTCTGTTATACTGTGTAGCAGAGCAATGATGAAAACATTATTAGAGGAACTAAGAGGTTCTCAAAATTTCACTTTCATAAGTAATGACTAGGAGTCCAACATAAGGGTGTATAGGGTATGTTGAGGGAGACCTCTTCCAATGAGTAGGAGCCCAACATAAGGGTAAATGGGATATGTTGAGAGGGACCCTTCCTAGGACTAGGAGTCCCAACGTAATAGTTCATGGGATAGGTTGAGGGGGACCCCTTCCTAGGATCAGGAGTCCAACATAAGGGTGCATTGGGTGCTCACTTGACTTCTTTCATTCTAAAATAGCTATGTTATAAATACATGGTATGCCTCCCCCTTCTTAAAATTTAAAATCATTTGCACCCACAATAATAAAAAAAAAACCCATTAAATTTCCAACCACAAAACCAAAAAATTGCTTTTTTTTTTCTTTATTGCTTAAATGTTTACAGTACTCCCCCTTTTCCCCAGGATTCATTTTTTTTTAATGAGGAAAACTTTAGCTTGCAATACCCTCCCCCTACTTTACAAATAAAAAAAGGCATAAGAGATATCGGTGTACCCATTAAAAACGGAACCCAAAAATATTTAAGACCATTCTAAAAATAGAATGTTGGTTCCGTTTGACATGAAAAAAAAAACAATGACAGGAAACATTTGTTTTACTCATTTAATGCCTACGACAAATAGGGCATCTAATGGGGGCATTAAATAGTACCCTGCCATGTTGCAAAAATAATTTTGGAGGTAAAAACAAATTAAAATGGCTGTAACTTTTATTTAAATAACCCAATCAAACTAAAATTTGAACTTGATCTGTATTTTTATCATACTCAATAAGCAGTGTGTTCAATGCATAGTTCAAAAAAGAGATTAAGGACATGCTTATATTGTTTTTTATCAATTGATACTACAATAAAAATTTATAAAGGGGCAGCTAAAAAAGAGGTAAGGGAGGGTTGTTTTTATCTATTGATACTACAATAAAAATGGATAAATGGGCAGCTGAAAAGGAGGTAAGGGAGGGACAGAGAACCTTAACAATATAAAAAGAATAATGGGACAGCTGAAATGGAGGCATTAGGGAGGAACAGAGAACCTAAACACTATTTGTAGTTGGCCTTTAATGTAACCCAATATTAGCCTACCACAGAACAAAAATCAATTATGTTCTTATTAGTGTCATGTAAACCTGTAAAGATGAAAGAAACAGGTAGTATAAATAATTAACAGTAAGTACAGGTAATTTCGCCAGGTGTAATTATACCTGTTTTCATTTCCTTGTTCCTCAAACCAATGTTATATGTGGGACGTGAATCCTAGTATAGTACTAGAAATCTAAAGACTACTTTTCTTTTGCTTTGGAAAGCCACGTTGAACTACAAGCATAGAGCTAGAAACAGCTGATCAAAGGCTAAAAAAGTTCTTGAAAAACAAAAGTCCTGTCCAAAAACCATTTGTTCAGCAAAGCCATCTATATCAGTTTTCATTCATTGGAGGGAGTACTGGGAATTATAAGGCAGTGGTTTACATCTCAATTTTCTTATTAACTCATGTTTTTTTTGTTTTTTTTAAATAATTAAAAAAAAAGGTCAACAACAGAAATGGCCAAATTTCATTCAAACAGGAATATGTGTGACAGGCCCGAAATCAAACTCCATGATATGGGATACGTTCCTTAGGCTGGATACCAAATATCAGGATGCTGCAATTAGCAGTTGGTGAGAAAAGTTTTACAAAAATAATTTCCACACCCGTCCAACATTCACATATATGATAACCTGATTTTCAATCATGTTTTAAAGTTTTATAGTAAAGGGAAATAACTCTTTGATCTATTCATAAAGCAAATGATTTGGAAGAAAACTTTTATTATATATTCTGAGTCATACACTTTTGATATTGAAAAAATTCCTGTCTTCTCTGACATCATAATGAATTCAACATTACATTAGAAAAAAATTGGAGGAAGAAAACTTGCACTGAACTTTCCTATTTTATCATATGATCTGCCTGGTTTCTACATGGACAGATCTTAAAAAAAAAGCATCACAGATCTGTTTTTGATATTTTATGACTATCCATTACCGTGTAAGTATTATTGATTGTGGAGAAACAATTTTAGTGGTTTTGGTCAGTTTGGCAAAACATGAAATTTGGTTTCCAAAAAATGGAAATTGCCCATTCAACTGTATGGTAGAGTATTAAAAAACAAACAAAAAAAAAACAAAAACAAAAACAAAAACAAATTCAAGAATCTACAAAGTGGTGTTTTTTCCTTCAACCATGGAAATTGGTATCCATGAATAAAAATACTTTCACAGTATTTAGACCCAATTTTATAGAAATTCTCCATTAAAATCCTGAACTTTGTAAGATTTCAACATAAATACTTTGGAGAGATTTTATATCAGTAGAGGGTATTTTGCAGTTAAAATTCATAGAAAATCTGAAGAATATGTTAAAAAATGATATCTTTCATAGCCTACATAAGTGTGGCTAATAGGAATGTCTATGCTATGATTAAGTATATTCTACACAAACTGTCAAGTGGATCTCAAACAGGTTCCTATGATATCTCACGAAAAACACTTGTAAACTGTAGGGGCTATAAACAATACAATCACGTACCACGGTAAAGGTTAAAAATAAGAACTTATTTGAAATGGCCAAATGACATTAAACAAATATCTTCAGTATGACAAACCAGACAATTACAGCTATGTAAATACATGTATGTAATATTGGCCCAACTTAGACGAACAGTAAAATAAATACAAGTATCAGGTATTTGGTAGGATATATAAGAATTTACCTTCACTTGGACACTAAGCCTTGTTCTTAAATGTATCACTCCTCATAAAAGTCTGGAAGTATTGATTTTGGGCAGAAAGATAATTTAACAATCACTTTTTAGAATTTGATATTCATTGTGAGAGTCAAACAGCAAGACACCATGAATAAAAAGAGAAAGTGGATTTCTTAAAAAAAAATAATAAAAAAAAACAAAAACAGAAACAAAAATATGCAAGTTTGACATAGTAGTCTTAGGGCATTGAAAACATATTAATTTTCGTAGATTCTATTAAGTGAACATATTCTCAGGTATCAAATTTAAGAACATTAGAAAATTGAGGTTTTTGGTAGTTATCTGCCCCTTAAAAGTTCAGTGAAAAAAAATTTTTTTTTTTTTTTTGACTTTCAGAATTTTATTGGGCATTAGTTTAACATTGTAAGCAAATATGTTTTTATTTTAATTGGATATTATTCTCGTTAGAATGAGATTCTGTACATAATAAGTAGATCCATCTAATCAAAATCATTGCTAACATGATTCTTACACAGATATGACACTGGAAAATAAGACAGTCCTAAACCAATCGACTTTTGGCAAGTTTGGAATACATATAAGCCTTCAATTTAATCAGACACAGCTCTTCAATATATCTTGCAATGAAATTAGTAAATAAACAAAGTCTATTAAAATCTGCCAGACATTTAAACATACTAGTTTATAGGGCTTACCTTACCATCCAATACAGATCCTAGTTAATTAAATCTTAAGCTAACAGTACTTTATCTTTGTTAGGTAAATAACTTTACAATGTTTATACCAGTTCAAGGTTCGATGTATGTTTATATAAATAGCCTTAATCTGAAGTGGGCCAGCTTCCTTCGTGATCATGTCAAAAAAAATTTCTGTTAAGGTTTATGAGCAACCTGGCTACCAAACTGAAAAAAAAATGTGTCCATATAACACAGATACCCTCACCATTCTTCCATCAAACAAAATTCTTATACAAAATATTTATGCTTGAATAGGTAAAAAGGTCACATGGTATAAACTTATTCAATGTAAAAATGTCCAATAAGAATATAATCAGTCTTCGATATTGGGACCAGCCCACCAGCCCAATGCTGGTAAAAATAACAGCGGGACTTGCAGAAAATTTGCTTCCAAGCCAATGTATACTATATAAAATTGTTTTCAAATTGCAAGTGGGGCTTCTTGTCTAAATAAAATTAAGACAGAAAAGACTGAATTACAAGATTGTAGTCTGGACATTCAGTTTATAATTTTTGTATTACAACAAGACTAATGCATCTCTCGACCAGGGTGATAGTCATATATTTGTCAATATATATATAAACACTGAGCAAGGTAAAAAAAAATTACATTCCGACCATGCAAGACCTGACTGGGTTGTCAAGGACGTTAAAAAAACCTTAGTAGAAAAAAAATTACAGTGCCAGTTACAAATTTCCTAAAGTAATATAGAAATGATAGCTGAAAGAAGAGCTTCAAGAAGCTCAGCAGGATATGACCACAGCATATCAAACTCTGTTTACTGAATGTGGCAAATGTGGACACAATATTAGGTTTTGACACACTTAAGTAAAGGGACTAACAGTTCATTATGGACACAACAACTGGTTTGGACACAATATAGCACAAAATATGAAATTTGATTACCGGTTATTAATTTTCAAAATTGGACCATTAGTAAAAAAGTAAATTTTTTGGGTGTGTCCATGGCCACTTTGGCACATTTTAACACAAAAAGAGATATCTGAAATCTGATTGTAAACCCTGGCAGGGTTTTCATAATGAATCTAATTCAAAAACTTCAACATAGTACCAAAAGTAAAGAAGTTGACTTTTTGGGAAGTGGGGAAATTTCATAACCTGTTAATTCCCAAACAGTTAAAGATAAGCCTACCTTGTAATATTTTTTCTAAAAAAAAAAAAAAGAGAAAAAAAAGACTGACCACAGGTTATTAAAAATCAGCCTTGTAATAAACTTTTTCTATCACTTCCAATGATAACACCCTTTTCTCCCCTTTTAGCCCCTGATTTCCAAAAGGGGTTGGGCAAAAACCTCCAAAAACTTTAGTGTTCTCCACTACGTCCCCCCCCCCACCCCCGGGAACAACATGTTAAAATTTCTAAAAGATTTGCCTTTCTAAAGATTCCATAAAATTCAAATGCATCAGGGTGCGCACCTATTTTAGAGAAGAAATATTTTAGATATTTTAAATCAATACGGTACTTACCTGTTATGTAATAATATCCCAAAGTTCAATTTGAATCTGATGCAAACATTCCAAGTTATTGTCCAAAAAATTGATTTCAACAAATAAAAAAACCCTTAAAAAAGTTTTTTTTACAACTGTGACCATGGCTGCAAATGAAATTTCCCCTATAATGTTTTCAATTCTGTGGTATCTGAGAGTTCCCTTTCAACCAGTTGTAAACTTCATAAGTTTTAATCAGGGATCCGAATTTTTATGCAAATTTTTTTTAGGCCTATTTGATCTTGACAAAAACTTTTCCCAAATAAATAGGTATCTCACTTATTTGGCATGTAACAGTATATGAACATTAGAACATTTGGTTTGAATCGGAAACCTCTCTTTTATTTTTTTTTAAATTGAGTTTTTTTATGACTGTGACCTTGACCTTGAATGAAATGTTTGCATTAACCTGGTATGTAAAAGAATCCCAGAGTTTGGTTTGAATCAGTCATAAACTTTTTGAGTTTTCATAAGGAAATCTCAATTTCATGGAACAAAATCAAGTTTTTGGCCGCTATGACATTGACTTTAAAGGAAATTTTGCCCAAATCAAAAAGTATTTCATGTACCTAGAATGTAACAATATCCCAAAGTTTGAATCTGATATAAACTTTTCTAGTTTTTTGTCTGGAAACCAACTTCAACGCACACCTTCAAGTTTGCCCGCTATGACCAAACCAATAGACTAGTTCAACTATTTAACGGGTGACAAAGACAACAATAGGGTGATACCATTATATGGACACTCCTTTCACTCCAAACCCCCACTTTGAAAGTGGTGTATAAATACATAAAAAACAGCCTCCTGAAAAGCTATACACTACCTTCCCTGCATGGAAATTTCTGTTATTGTATATTTCACGAAAAAATTTTTACTCCGAAGTTACAACATCTGTACAAATCATATTTCACTTTTAAATCACATCACAAAACTTTTTCATATGATACAAGGAACATGATCACAGAGCATCTTCAACATGCAATAAAATAAATATGCATCTGTGCATGTCATAAAGGAGGAATGTAAATGGATCCAAACAAAACCAACAACATTCAAAATATTAAAAACACCCACATGAAAAACTTGACTTACAGTCAAACCTGTTTTAAATGACCTTTCAAGAAAGAGTAAAAGCATGGTCACATAAGAGAGATGGTCTTTAATATAAAAGTTAATTTTACATAAAATGCATCAAATAAAAACACCATAACCTAAGTCTTTTAAGACAGGTAATGGCTAAATACAGGTTTTTGCCAAGTCAGGTTCAACTGTATTTCAATACACCCATACAATATCTTGTATCTCAAAAACAAAAGATCTTTTAAAAAGCACCCTTTTCAACTCTGAAGTGTTAAAAAGATGTTTCATTTAATACTCATAGCCCTATTGTTATCAAAAAGATAATACGACCATTCGGTTTGCGACATATAAGGTATAAAGGGTTATGTGGCTGACTCAACTTTATGGATTTCTTTATTTACTTTTAGGTCTTAATTTATTTAGCAGATTTTGTGGAAAGTGGACCAAGAATATACAATTTGCCAGACAATGTAGGTGCAACTTCTGCATGATACCCTCATTTTGATTTGTACATACACTTTCAACAAACTCTTGCAACTACAATAATCAGAGGTCCAAATTTCCTTTCAAGATTGCAAGCTCCTTGACTTTTTTGTACCGCAAATGAAAGGTCCGCCCGAATTGTGTAAATGAAAAGTATGGTGGGACCAGGTACTAGCTTCAAATGAAATTTTAATGTTCCTGTGTAAGAACTGGAGTGTCCCTTACCTTGGACCAGAGCTAGTTTTAACCCTAAATAAACTATATAGCTACAATCATAATACAATTTCGATAGCAATGTCTTCATTCTTGCATGAACACTTCTTGAAAGAATTTGGACTTAATGCCTTCCAATGTTATAAACAATACACCTCCGTGAACTTGTCTAAAACATTATTAGAAATTCAAAACACCATCAAAACAATGTATCAATATTTTTCCCTTCAAATTAAGTACATGTATGTAAGAAAAAAAAGGTTTGTGATGTGAATAGAATTATATGTGCAGTATTAAACTTGAAATAGAATTTGAAAGTTTTAAGAACAAGCAACCAATTCATGTTAGGAATAAAACTAAATTCATAGAACTATACTTACATATTTATTTATATAGGAACTTTATCCCATATATAGCTACATGTATAATTAATTCTCTGTTCGTGTTTATTAGATGAACATCTTAACTGATGTTTGTCCATCAGTGGATCATCATAAATCAGTCAATTTTATGAGTTTTTATGATAGAATAATTGGTCATCTGTATGTTTATTTAATATGTACCTAATAAATAATTAATAAGCTTTTAAGTGACAAGGATTACAACAACAATTTGTATGATTTCTTTTTGTGTGTGAAAGTTTTCTTTAATGTATTTATTTGAACAAAATAAAAAGTTATGGTTGATTTATTTTTTTTTCAAGTTAAAAGTTTTTATTGTAAAAAATCAAGCATATCTGCACGTGAAGATAATTTTGTTTTCTATGGAATTAATTGGTAGTAAACTTTTCATGTTTGTTGTCATTGTTAAATAGTAATTTATAAAGACATTTAAGAATTGGTAATAATTAAAATTTTGTCTACTGAAATAACATAAATTGTCCATATTGTTTATTGTGGGAAGTGCAATAAACAAAATTTTTATCATAGCCAATTCTTATAAATTAATTTTAAAACATATTTTTATCTTTAAACATGAGAAAAGTAGCTCTGAATTTAACTGAATAGGGCTGTGTCAATATTTTTTTTTCCTTTGAGATATAACAAAATCATTTTAACCATCATTTTTAAATCAGATTACAGTATTAATCTCAAATTAATTGAACAACAGAATTTTTAAACACAGACAAATATAAATTTAAAATTTTTCGCATTACAGAAACAAATATCTTGCCTCATTATTCACAAATATAAGTAAAAGCATATTTTCATTCTTAATTTGTGACTCTATAGCACATAATTTTCATGGTCTGCTATGCTATTACATATTTTAGCAGTGAGTCAAAAACAAGGACTGTAGTATTTAGTTTACAACTTCAGTATCCACCAAACTACCTGTATAAGTGCCAATTTTACACTCACCAAAATAACCCCTGATACTGTACTTCGAAGTTGGTCAATATCTTAAATATTGTCCTAGGTTTTTTAAGGACTGCTTTTAAATCAGTTTATGAATACGTGTAAATTACCCCAAAGTTGGTTATGTAAACGTAACTTGATCTAAACTTAAACACAATCTTTATAATTTAGTTTATTATCAATTCATGAAAAAATTATGATTTGCCCCTTCATTAAAGTCTTATGTAGGTTAGTTATTTTAAGGAGGTAGACCTGGAGTAAGGGACACAACCCTTACAAATCATTGGAACGTTTGTATTCTGCATTTAACATCACTGTCATGAAAGCATCAAAGTAACTTTGATTGATTTCATTCTGTTTAAATGAAAGCTTGATAGCCTTGGTGAAATTGAATATGATACAAACATATCACTGACTTCATCAGTTATGTCCCTTACCCTAGGTCTACCTCCTTAACTGGAGGATGTGGATCGATCAATGTAAATGAAGTCACAGTACCAAGTTAAGTTTATAAAATAAAAATAACCCATCTTGCCTTGATGAGAAATAAACAATAAAAATAAATTATTCGTTAATTAAGGAACGAAGAAAAATAAAAACTATAATTTTTTATTTGGTTTTGGCCTTAAGCCATTTTGTTGTGGTCCTACCATGAAATTATAAATAAATGAAAGCGCTCATAGTGATTATATATATAATATTTTTCACATTTATAAAATTAGTCTCAGGTGCTATTCTTAATTGTTTCATGACCATTCATACTATAAACCAGTAAATAAACATTATTATTATAGTATGAATGGTCATGAAATAATAATATAAAAATGTGTGTCTGGTGGACAAAACTAACAAATTTAGGTACGGAATAGAAAATAAAAATTACTTAAAATAAGTTGAATATTGTTTTTTATCTAAATAATATTGGTGCCATTTGTTTTGGTAGAAAGAAAAATGTGGTATGACCATGAAGCTAAGATATCGTTCAATGGAAAACTGAAGGTTAAATTTTGGATTTTCACAATACTTTTTTAGTTGTGATCATTTGAAGTCAAATTGTCATTGTTGATTAAGTAAGAACGAGATCTTGTTTCCCTCCATGTGATAATGAGAAATTTTAGATGCAAACCTCTTTAACTACAGGTCTACGAACAGTTTATTACAAACAAGTTAACAGGTAAAATATGTTGTGAAAATGAAATTTTATAAAATCTCCCACTTTTGGAAATTGTTCAACAGCTATGATTAAATACTCAATGTTTAAGTCATCCTGGCAAATGTGTTCCATCCAGCAAAATATGCAAAGTCCATATTTTAGAGAGTAATTTCAAAATATGAAGTGGCCGTGATTACAGTACTTCCATTGTATGGCTGTTATTACAGTACTTCTACTTGAATGGCTGTAATTACAGTACTTTACTTGAGTGGCTGTAATAACAGTACTACAGCTTTATAAATTGCTACATTAAGTAATAGGTATTTTTTTGTTTAAATACATGTAGCAACATTTATAAAAATCAAATAGGAGGGGATTCATGTTTACCAAAATACCCACTAAATTCTCCTGTATTTCTTATTCAGAAGCAGTTACACACCACATAACATTATATTAGATTGGCAATAAAGTTGCTGCACTTTTGGGATAAAAAAAAATGCATAGATCATGTATGAAATAAGCATATTGCAAGAGTTACTGTCCTTGAATAGGTTTGATTTTGGTGATTTTAGTAGGAGATGCATCTCAAAACAATAGATCTAGACAGGATCATTGTGAAGTGAAAATATAGCATATGTACACTGAAAAAGCATCATTTGTTTGGTGGGTTTTTCTACGCAATGAATCACCAGAACAAAAGGCAGTTTCTGAATTCTATTTGGACCTGATACTTAAGTTTCAGGTGTTTTTTTTCAATACATGTAATTGCTAATTGGATCTAACATAATAATACATGTACTTACATCAAATTAAACTTGAGTACTACTTTAGATGGCAGTAATATAATTAAATTTTTCATTGACCCAATTTTTGAACCCAAGATCATTTATTGTTTTAAGTGCATATTTTCAATAATTGCCTTAAATTGGTTCAATAATTGTACCCATTCTAAAGTTAGAAATTCTAATAGGCAAAACATGCCATATGAAGCCTGTCAAAACTGATCCCTTTCAATAGAATAGAAAATTAATTGTTAGTAGCATGACAGGTGCATAGCATGAAGCATGCACAGCTCACCCTTTCAGCAAGAGCAATAGAGCTCACTCCCAGAGTTATGTTGATTCTTGCTTTGTGTTTCAGTGAGTTCTTTTGAATAGTGTCATACCATATAGCTGGTAGTTACAGGAGGGTTCTAATTTTGCTTCATTTTTCAGGTCTGTTTAAAAACACAATAACAAATTTCACGAAATAATTGCTCTTGGCTTATGGAGGTAAGAGACTCTTATAAATCACTGGAACGTTTGTTTTCAATATATTACACCAACCTCATGTAAGCATCCGAGTAACATTTATTTATTTTATTCTGTTTCAAAGGAAAGCTTGAAAGGCTCTGGTGAAATTGAATATGATACAAACATATCACTGATTTCAAGAGTTATGTCCCTTACCCTAAGTATACCTCTTTAAGTGCTTGGTGTATCATTAAACGTCTGCCAAAACAAGAAACACCAAAAAATACCTTTTCACCTAAAAATCACCAAAACTTACACCCACCAGAAAAGACCACTATATGGTATCTGATGTTTGTGTTGTTCACCGATTATTTAATTTTGGTCACCAATGTTGGTCTCATTTCAACCTTAAGTGTTTTTACCTCTATAATGAATTTGGTCAAACCAAAAAAATGTGACAATATCATTACATGAATTACAATGTTTCTTTTTTGTTTATTTTTTTTTGCTGTGAACAGAATGATTTATAAGTAAAAGCAATAAATAAAAGTAGTATTTGTTCAGAACAAAAATAAATATTATATTTCGAAATTCAAAAATAAATTTCAACCACTGAAATTAAGAATCTCATTCATAAGAACACATTTCTTTTTCCTTCCTTATCTTTCTTTCTTTTTTGAGGGAGAAGGGAGGTATAGTTGTCAAGTGTTCTTAAAATTATAATTATGCTGAACATGGCCTTTCAATTTCCATATAACCTAATTAATTACAACTTTCCACAATATTCTTTAATTTTGGATTTTTTTTTTTTTTTTTTTTGGGGGGGGGGGGGAGGGAGACTTCTACTTTTCTCCTCCATTAATTACAACTTTTACTTAATTCCTACATATCTTTTACAGAATAGAAACTTTGAATACAAGAATGGATTTCACAATATGGGGTTGCACTTTCAAAAAATTATTTTATAATCAATATCTTATATCTACAGAATGACAAAAACTTCACATTTTAAACGGCCTACCTTATAACTATAGAATAACATGCATCCAAAAGACACACTAGACTTTTATCCAAAAATTCTTCAAATTTCCTCGTAACAATCGGTTTCGATACAAAACGTTTAACTTTCTAAATATTTAAACACATGCTTTAATAGTCATAAATCTTTGACCTGTGACCTTTAAATCCCACTCCGTTTAATTATCTCAGTAAAACTTGTAAATATACTGGGTATCAATAGACTGTTTATCAAAGAAGTTTTCCGCTCCAGTGAATTTAACGAAGTCCAATATTAAATTCCCGTGCCGTCTCTCCTATAGTCTATAAATACAGCCACTTTTAATTTTAGCATGTACATATCAATGAGCTTCTCTATATTAGCCAATATTTTAGTTTTATGAGTTTTTCTGTAATTCACAGGCCTAAATAATTATCACATCATTTCTACTTTCCCTATTTCTGTACAATATTAGTCTGTTTCCAGACAAATAATAAAATATTAGAATTAAATAAAATGGGGGGGGAATGGTTTAAAATAATTAATAAAGGGGGAGGGATAGTTAGGAAAAGCCCCCCTTTTATTGTTTGCATAAAAAAAAAAAAAAAAAAAAATCTAGTAATGAGGGAACAATAATACTCCATCTGCCTAATGGATATGGAGTTCTAAATTTTTATTAATTTAACCAAATATAACCAGATTAGGTATGGTGAATATGTCAATAACCTCACCGGGTTGGCAGCCCCAGGCCGTCAATTCTACTAACTCTCATCCCATACAATTTTCTTCTGGAGGTTATGATAAAAATTGTCTTGATTGAAGCTTAACTCAGTTTTAATTTCATGTCAATTGTGTTTTAAGTCAAAATAGAAAAATGGCATTTTTTAACATTTTTTTTTTATGAATAAAGTCTCACAACTCAATGATATGTAATTTTAAATAAATAAAAATCAACTGGACCATAAGCAATTCTTTGAAAATCCAATAAAAAAAAAAAAATAATAATAAAAAAATAATAAAAAATACAAAAATAATAAAAATAATAAAAAAATAATAACAATAATAAAAAAAATTCTTGGAAGCACTTTCAAATTATTGTGCATCAATACCGGAAATCCCTCTTTTTATTAATTAAGTCCCATAACTTGAAAATGAGAAGAAAGCAATTTTTAAAATTATAAAGGAACTTAATTACATTAAAAGAAATAAACAAGAAAAAAAATTCCCATTTTCATGAAAATGGATATAAGCAATCCAAATTAACAGATTGAATTGAAACTGCTAATTTTTTCTTCCCTTTCTCACAATTTGTCTGTCTGTGTGTCCATCTGATGGTCTGTTGGGTGTGTTATTGCATTGGTTTGTCTGTCTGTGTGTCCATCTGATTGTCTGTTGGGTGTGTTATTGCATTGTTTTGTCTGTCTGTGTGTCCATCTGATGGTCTGTTGGGTGTGTTATTGCATTGGTTTGTCTGTCTGTGTGTCCATCTGATTGTCTGTTGGTGTGTTGTTGCATTGTTTTGTCTGTGTGTCCATCTGACTGTCTGTTGGGTGTCTTATTGCATTGGTTTGTCTGTCTGTGTGTCCATCTGATGGTCTGTTGGGTGTGTTATTGCATTGGTTTGTCTGTCTGTGTGTCCATCTGATTGTCTGTTGGTGTGTTATTGCATTGTTTTGTCTGTGTGTCCATCTGACTGTCTGTTGGGTGTGTTATTGCATTGTTTTGTCTGTCTGTGTGTCCATCTGATGGTCTGTTGGGTGTGTTATGCATTGGTTTGTCTGTCTGTGTGTTCATCTGACTGTCTGTTGGGTGTGTTATTGCATTGCTTTGTTTGTCTGTGTGTCCATCTGACTGTCTGTTGGGTGTGTTATTGCATTGGTTTGTCTGTCTGTGTGTCCATCTGATTGTCTGTTGGTGTGTTATTGCATTGTTTTTTCTGTCTGTGTGTCTACAAATTTGTTTGTTAGAGTGACCTTTGACTTGTCTGCATGTGTGTCCAGCTGATTGTGTGTTGGTGTGTTCATTGTCTGTCTGTCTGTCAATAAATTTGTCTGTTAGAGTGACCTTTGACTTGTCTGTGTGTCCAGCTGATTGTCTGTTGATGTGTCCATTGGTTTGTCTGCCTGTGTGTTTATTGGTTTGTTTATCTTTATATCCACCAATATACCTCTTGAATGCATGACTTAACTTTAACATGATTGTTAATTAAATATCCTAGATTATAATTTCCATTGTCTGCAATTGCAAGCTCAGAACCATAAAGAAAAAAACAAAAATACTGTTTGTAATTTTCCTAACTTGATATATTTACTGTGGTACAACCAATTTAGTCACTTAAAATTGAAGATTTTTAAACCCAGGCCCAAAAATGTCCATTCCTTGAAATTAGTATACTTAACAATAATCGGTAGACTTAATTCCTAAATTTACTGTAAAAGGGATAATTTTTCATTCCCTACTGTTAATTATCTGTTTTTTTTATGGTAACATCCCCTTGCCTCACATCATATGGTGTTTACATATCACAACTGGCTCAAATTTGCTTGTATTTTCAACAATAATTATGATTTTAATGAAAGAAATCTTTATAAAAACAAGAAATTACAACATCAATGTTTTTAAAAATCATAATAGCTCTTAAAAATAGCCACAAAATTTTTCAACTGATACAAGGAACTCATGAACTCATTCTCAACTACAGCTGTACTTGTAAACGATCAATATGTGCACGTATCTCCCAACCTACATTTTGTGGTAATATTCTTCACAAAACATGGTATGCTCAATACTCACCAAATAAGTTACCGGTGACTAAACCGTTGAATAGACCAATCAAATCATTAAAGATAACCTTTTTTGGTTTTAACATTGAATCACTCGTAGGGACTTTAAATAGAAAGAGTAATCAAAGGAAACAGGGTTATAGCGGTAATTAAAAGAATGTAATCCAGGGACAAAGACCAGGCACGGAAAACAGACATACACAACAAAGAACATAAAGTAACTAAAATCATACATACAAAGTAACAAAAGCAAATGAGCAACTCGAACTCTACTGAAAAATGGGAGTATGGACCAGGTGCTCTGGTAGGGTAAGTGTCCTCTGCTTTTCTAGAAACACCTGCCGAGTTGCTCGTAAAAAGTCAAGTCCGGGGTAGACAAACGAGGAAAGGAAAGCTATGACCCATTGAATAAATCAGTTTTCATGGTGCAGATGGATACACCATAACGATCCACAAAATGATAACAATCCAAACTGACACACTATATTCAAAAGTAGTTTTCCACTTTGCATAGGTTGTATGTCGTATGATGTACCTTGTTTATCATCCCCACAAGGAAAGAATTGGGAGCGATTTTACATACAGTGAGGGCATAACTTTTTGTAGGTTTAAACTTGTCTGAAGCTGGTATTTCAATTAACTGCTAGTAGTCCTTAGTTTGTGCACTTGTGTTATTTATATTCAGTTTCTTTATTTCTGTTATAACAAGGAACTCAGACCATTTTTTTTTGTATGTATGGTTCCATTTTCGGTTTCAGTTTTCCTTTCTAGATCTGTTGCTGGAGTATAATTGGGGCAACTATTTTGCCCTGCCTGTGTATAGTGTTGTTAAGGAGCCAGCTGCAGCCTGTGAATAGTGTTGTTAAGGAGCCAGCTGCAGCCTGCCCTGAGATGTGAGGTTTGGGGCCAGCTGCAGCCCGTGTATAGTGTTGTTAAGGAGCCAGCTGCAGCCTGCCCTGAGGTGTGAGGTTTGGAGCCAGCTGCAGCCTGCCCTGAGGTGTGAGGTTTGGGGCCAGCTGCAGCCTGTGTATAGTGTTGTTAAGGAGCCAGCTGCAGCCTGCCCTGTGGTGTGATGTTTGGAGCCAGCTGCAGCCTGCCCTGTTGTGTGAGGTTTGGGACCAGCTGCAGCCTGCCATGTTGTGTGAGGTTTGGGACCAGCTGCAGCCTGCCCTGTTGTGTGAGGTTTGGGACCAGCTGCAGCCTGCCCTGAGGTGTGAGGTTTGGGACCAGCTGCAGCCTGCCCTGTTGTGTGAGGTTTGGGGCCAGCTGCAGCCTGCCCTGTTGTGTGAGGTTTGGGATCAGCTGCAGCCTGCCCTGAGGTGTGATGTTTGGGGCCAGCTGCAGCCTGTCCTGTAGTGTGAGGTTTGGAGCCAGCTGCAGCCTGCCCTGTGGCGTGAGGTTTGGAGCCAGCTGCAGCCTGCCCTGAGGTGTGAGGGTTTCCTCGTCATATACTGAAGACACATGAGTGACCTTGAACTGACATAATTCTTCTAAGTGGGGTTGTTGATTCTTTGACATATTCACAATATTTTCGTTATATGCTTGGAAAGTGTAAATTTGTATCTACATGTTTGTCAACAGTTTGGCATACTTAGATCTACAGCAGATTTGTTTATACTACTTGATGACAATCCATATTTTTCAGCCTTTTTCTATGGAAATGATCCATAAAATCCTCAACTTTCTGAAATTTTAACAAAGGTACTATGGAGATATTCAGAATCAATATAGCGTAATTTGCAGTCAAAATTGGTAGAAAATATGGAAAATCCGTACGAGTAAACACCTCTGGTAAAGTCTAGATTTGTGTTAATACACTACAGTTGGAGTGGCATAAAACACTTACTGAACAGACGGACAGATGCATGTTCACCCAGAATTTCATGTAGAAATAACAAGTCAGAAAATTTAGCTCATAAATATTCCCTTACAATCACTAAGAAAAGCAAACAATGTAAAGTCCCCCTATCTTTAGTGTAGAAAGATATTCAAAACCCTTCAACAAATACAGTCTAATTTTATAACATGGCATGTTTTCTTTTAGGCTACTCCTATTTATTGTTCATTCTGTGGTTTAATGAAAAAGGATAAAAAGATTAGTGATAATCTGTACAGCAAATCGAATACAAACCTGCACAAGTTTAAGCAAATGATCTCACCCACCTTTTTTTTTGTGTATATAGTATATATTCTAATATCTCTTTAATGATAAAACCTGAAAACAACCTAAAACTGGACAGGGCACAAAAACTTTGTACAATAAAATGTTCCATAGGGTACAGCTTGAACCCGACCGCAAAGGCCCAATCCTGAAGAGTTGGTGCAAGTATGGACGCACCATTCAAACTTGACGTAGTTTCGAATTTTGATTGCAATCAAGACATTTGACACAGGTTAAAAATTTGACCCAGAACCAAAGTGTTCATTTTATGGCCTTTATTTCTAAATGGTTCTAGTCAAAACTTGCAAAATCCAAAATTTCCTGTAAGAATAAGGCACTTTGTGGCACATTTTCAAAGCAACCCATTCCCTGTCACTCAAGTTATCATCCAGAAATCAGAAAAAAAAAAATTCTTTCTGGACCCTAATTCTAAAACAGTTGGGGCCACAGTCCCCAAAATCAATACAATCCTTCCTTTTGTGGTTTGGAACCTTTTACAAAATTTTTATAAATATCAACCAATACTCAAATTAAAATGAAAACCAAGTACTTACGAATGACAATAATGACAACAGCGCCATACCAATAAATAACCCTACCCACCAAAAAAAAAAAAAAAAAAAAAAAAAAAAATTGCAGCCACATAAAAAGTTTCTAATTAGTCTCTAATAATCAAGCAGGAGGTTAATCATGTATGTCAAAAACCACAAAATTCCTATTTTTTCTTCTTCAAAATATGAAACATAACCAGTCATAGTTGTATTGGTTTGTTGCACTTTTGGGAGAAAAGTTCAGTGTGTTCTATTCTCTTCCTCGAACTATCCTTACCATTGGTAATGTCTGAGTTAGATATGGCTTGGTACTTAATCTGTCAAAGTGTTTACAAAAAGTGAATGGGCAGCTATGTACAATAGTACACTAATAATATCTATATATATTGAAAAAAGGCATAAATAAAAAAAAAAAACAAAAAAACAAAAAAAAAAAACAAAAAATTAAATAGGACTGGCCTCGTCATTCTCTATCTTTGTAAGTAATTATTACTACCAGGTATGATCGCTCAAACATTTTATCGGCGTACTTTATCTGACAATTTTTTTCCTTCTATTTAAAGATCAAAATCAAACTTCAATATGTACATTTTAAGATTGCCATCTAAATTCGATAAATAAGGCAGATATGTCAACCTTACAAATATTTTAACAAAAGAAAAGTTTAAATTGCATTAAATTTAATGATTGATTGATTTAAAAAATTGGAACCTGCCACATGTCAAATTTGTGCTATTCAGGAAGTATAAACCATTTAACGACCATTTCAGAAGCTCTAATACTTAAAGTATACTGCATACATTTTATAACACTTAGGAAAATGCAAATCAATTATACACATATACCCTATTTCTGATAGTGTGTATCAATCTGTTTTCTGAAGACTAATTGTTGTGGTCAAATTACAGTGAAACACACAGACAAGTAAGAAATGCGCCCTTAAAATGGGCAAATCGAAAGACGAATAGAGACATTTAATATTCATAGAGTTATTCATATTCATAAGCAGGGGTCAGAACAAGTACTTTCCCTAAGGCATGCATCAAGCCAGTTTCATGATTGATTTGTCAGACATAGTTTGCCTGATCGGCACCTTTATTTTGGATGTTTCTTTCTATTCAACATATATTATAAGGGCTAGTAAATTTCATTCTGGACCAGTTTAGTTTGGTTAATACTTGCCATCTTGAATAGTTGAATATACATTTTCTTATTTCTGCCTCTGAAAGTTCCACAGACATGTAGGTACACAGCAATTTCACATGATTTTCTCAAGAATTTCACATGATTTTCACTTGAGTTGAGCACATACATTAAGTGACAGAGTTCACGTGAAATTCGGGTGAATGGAGCCTTCACTTGAAATTCACACGAAATGTTCACAAGAAAATCATGTTAATTTCATGTGAAGCTCAATTAACATGAATTTTTACGTGAAAAATATTTGCCTGTGTACAATTTGAGACAAATATTTTGACATAGCCATTGTTTACATCTTTGATATCGTAGAACATTTATTTCACACCATCCTATTTATGTAGGGAAAATATGTGTAAGTAAGCCTTGGTTTTCCAGAAACATAATTTCTTACTAAAAAGACTTAGTTACTTTATGTTCTTTGTTGTGTATGTCTGTTTTCCATGTCTGGTCTTTGTCCCTGAATTACATTCTTTTGATTACTGCTATAACCTTGGTTCCCTTGATTACTCTTACTTATTCAATTTTTAGCCATGTGATATTTCCTACATGTGATGTTTGTGATGTCACCATAAAATGTTTTACAACATCTTTTAAACTCAAAGGAATTATGTGAAACAGGGCATTCTGAATTGGTGTACTAATAAAAAAAAGCAATTTTAAAAGTGAGAACAAGAATGAAACATCACCAGAAACTACAAGACTATGAAATCTCAGAAACCCTTGGATAGGATTTTAGCAAGGCATTCTGAACTTGCATAGTGATAACAACAGCAATTTTAAAAGTGAGAAAAAAGAATTCAACATCACCAGGTAAGAAAGGTTAGTTAGCACTGAAATGGTACCTGGCCCCAGTACCACCAAACTTGAAAAATTACTTACATCTGAGAAAATTGTTTACTGTTTGTGACATCATCAAGTTAAAATACTTTGATTACAGTTACCATGGAAGCTAAGAATATTCTCAGAATTAAGTATTTTTTTTTTTAAAGTTTTGTGACACCAGGGCCTGAGATTTCAAAGTCTTGCATTTTCTGGTGATGTTTAATTCAATTATTAAAACTGCTTTTGTTTGAGGACTATGGTATAATCAGGATACAGTAACACTAAGTCTTCATTATCTGATGATGTTTCATTCTCCACAGAGCCTTGTTAGATTGTTTGTTTGTTGGGGTTTAACGTCCGAGCAGCAATATTTCAGCTATATTCAGACGATGTTCATGAAATTGATGACAAAATGAACATGAATAGAGCCTTGTTAGACAATTCAAAATCTCACCCTTCAGAGATTACTCTGTCTTGCATGCTCAGTGGTGTTGGATTTTAATTATCACAATGTTCTATTCATCTCACTGATCATGATGCCAAAAAGAAACTGTGAAAACTATCAAGCACAACACATGGCTGAACATTTAAACTCACAATTAATACCTTATAAAGTCAAATGTGTAGGAAGCAACACTTTTGTACACTTAGATATGTACAGTAAATTCTGTTAAAACCAATCTTCGAAAAATCTGAAACCTGTCTAAACCAGACACTGTTAAAAATCCCTTTACATCAGTTTAAATGTATTTTGAACTAGTTTTAATAGAACACCTGTTTAAACCAAATCAACTATTGAGTTCAAAAAGGGGTCAAACCTGTTGAAACAAAACACCTGTCTATACCAAACTAGTTATAAAAAAAGAATTTAACTTAGAGAGGTCAAACCTGTTGAAACAAACACTGTATAAAGTCTCTTTATATCAGTTTAAAAATACTTTGAACCTTGGTATACCAAACACTTGGATAAACCAACCTAATTATAAAAAAAGAATTTGGTTTAGAGAGGTATTGCTCTATTTCTTAAAGGAAACAAATCATTCCACTTACTGTGGGTTTTCAGTTTTCACTATTAAGCAGTAGTCCGAGGCTCAAGGTTTGTCAAAATGGAGATAGGCTTGTAAAATTAACTATTACATGCTACAGTCACCATATGAAAAATTCTGAAAAATGTTACATATCGGGCCTGTCAACTGGAAAGTTAGATGTGAAGACTGGGTTTATTTGTACATAACTTGATTTTTCATTTTCAAATGAGATCAAAAAGAATATCTGTCCTGATTCTAAATATAAATATAAAAAAAAACAAAAAAACATCCCCACTTTGATTACAGACCACTAAAAATCTTTAAAAAAAAATAATAAATAAATTAAAAAAAAAAAAATAAAAAAACATCCCCACGTTGATTACAGATCAGTAAAAATCTTTAAAAAAAAAAGATAAATAAATTAAAAAAAAAAATAAATAAATAAATAAAAAAACATCCCCACTTTGATTACAGATCAGTAAAAATCTTAAACATTGGTTAATTCTAACTAATGTTAACTCTCAAATTCTTCAAATCTATAAAACTTTTAATTTAATATGTCTTCATATATTACTTAATTGTAGTGGAAACCTAACAAACTGCAAATATTCATTGTGGTTGTCACAAATGAATAAGAGCACCCCCTCCCCCTTTTTGTCCCATTTCCTCAAAAAACAAAATAAAAAAAATAAAAAAAATAATTGCCCCTTAATATCATTCACTAAACCTAACAACCCCTGATAAAAGCATTCTTACCTTTGGATTTCTGGAAGAAACATCTTGAGCTTTTTGTCTCCGAACTATATCCAATTTACTGAAATGTACGGAACATCTGTTCCCCTATAGTCACAAGAACAGCGGACACCTTCCTATTGGGAAAAAAATGTAATCAAATGCATTATGAATGCTCAACTGATTTTTTACCAACATTGAATTGAACTTTTGCCATTAGAAACCTTTTATAGTAAATAATCAACACAAACCTCCATTTCTAAACTGAATATGAAAAGCTAAATGATGCTGAAAACCAATCGCTATTTAATTTTTGATAGTTTTATAAGTGCTTGAAAATTTACGCCCCTTATTTCGATAAATCCTCTTTTTTTCAATAAATAGAATTTTTTTCTAACTTGATAGCAAATTAAACAAATAAATGGCATTCACATTAATATTTCACTGGACATATTTAATGCTAAATTAATATCTTTCCATCATAACTATGGTACGCCTGTTGCACTGGGCGACCCCGGTCCTGTCATGTCAAGCTATTGTGCCGGAGTGACAGGTATTTACGCAGGTTAACGAGAAAGTGACAAGTCGCTTGGGATGACCATTGTTCAAGAACAAGATGAAAAATAAACGTTTGGAGATAAAACTGTATAGAAAATTAACAAAAAAGTTTAAATGGCAAGGAAAGTTAACAGATTTTGATGAAATTTCATAAAAATAAACGTTTGGAGATTAAACTGTATAGTAAATTAACAAAAAAGTTTAAATGGCAAGTAAAGTTAACAGATTTTGATGAAATTTCATAAAAAATAAATGTTTGGAGATAAAACTGTATAGTAAATTAAAAAAAAAAGTTTAAATGGCAAGTAAAGTTAACAGATTTTGATGAAATTTCATAAATTCTCTTCCCTTCAGCATGACATAAAAAACATCAATCATTTAATACAAAATAGTAGTTTAATGCATTGGACACTACAAACTTTATTCAATGAATACAATACAGTTAAATGTCAATTACAGGGTTATGGAGAAAGGAATGTTCCATATATATTATTTTAAAAAAGACAAAGACATCAAGAACTATTGCTACTGAGTATAGTCTAGTTCTCACAAATAACTATTTACCATAACATATACATTAAAAAAAACTCCCAGAAACATTATCCTTGAAAAAATCTAAAACAGGAGGTACACAATGAGATTAGGTTAAAAATATTTGGTTTCATTAATTTCCATTTAGTGGTGAAGTGGATAAAATAAAGGAAGCATATCCCATGAATAATGGAAGTAAAAGGGCAGAAGTACAGATTCAGGAAAGGACACCACTTCCACCAAATAATCATCACCGAAGATTCAAGGTTGGACACCACTTCCACCAAATAACCATCACCAAAGATCAAGGGTGGACACAACTTCCACCAAATAACCATCACCACAGATCAAGAGTAGACACCACTTCCATCAAATAACCAACACCAAAGATTCATGGGTGGACACCACTGCCACCAAATAACCATCACTGAAGATTCAAGGATGGCCACCACTACCATCAAATAGCCATCACTAAAGATCAAGGGTGGACACTACTATCACCAAATAACCATCACTGAAATTCAATGGTTGGACACCACCACCACCAAATAGCCATCACTTAAGATTCAAGGGTGGACACCACTCCCATCAAATAGCCATCACTAAATATTCAAGGATGGACACCACTATCACCAAATAACCATCATTAAAGATCAAGGGTGGACACCACTCCCATCAAATAGCCATCACTAAATATTCAAGGGTGGACACCACTACCACCAAATAAGCATCACCAAATATTCAAGAGTAGACATAACTTCCATCAAATAACCAACACCAAAGATTCAAGGGTGGACACATCTTCCACCAAATAACTATCACTAAGTTTCAAGGATGGACACCACTACCACCAAATAAGCATCACCGAAGATTCACGGGTGGACACCACTACCTCCAAATAACCATCACTAAAGATTCAAGGTTGGACACCACTACCACCAAATAACCATCACTGAAGCTTCAATGGATGGACACCACTACCATCAAATAACCATCACTAAAGATTCAAGGATGGACACCACTACCATCAAATAACCATCACTGAAGCTTCAATGGATGGACACCACTACCATCAAATAACCATCACTGAAGCTTCAATGGATGGACACCACTACCATCAAATAACCATCACTAAAGATTCAAGGATGGACACCACTACCATCAAATAACCATCACTAAAGATTCAAGGATGGACACCACTACCATCAAATAACCATCACTGAAGCTTCAATGGATGGACATCACTACCATCAAATAACCATCACTGAAGCTTCAATGGATGGACACCACTAACACCAAATAAGCATCACTGAAGATTGAAGGACGGACACCACTATCACCAAATAACCATCACTGAAGATTTAAGGATGGACACCATTACCATCAAATAGCCATCACTAAAGATCAAGAGTGGACACCACTCCCATCAAATAGCCATCACTGAAGATTCAAGGATGGACACCATTACCACCAAATAACCATCACTAAAGATTCAAGGATGTACACCATAACCACCAAATAACCATCACTAAAAAATTGCGAAATTTGTGTACAAGTACTATAGAGGCATTGAAATGTACATACTATGGTCACCAAAACTGTTCAGGTAAAAAAACAACCAACATGTAATTAATTAGTATTCCACTGCCGACAACAGAAGACTGATTACCCCATTTATATTCTGTGCTTCAATCTGATTTATTTTGCTCCTATATCATTAATCTCCAGTCTACCACATGAGTTGAATATTTTGTTAAGACGAGACATTCAAGTATAGGATAAGGTATATTTAGGGGTACTTTTGGCCTATTTGCACTTTTATAGGAACTTTCTGTAAAGTGGTTAATTTCCGCCTGGTGCTGATATTCACGTATTCTATAATTCTGTCTTGAAACACAAAAAAAAAGTTCTGAAAAGTATTTACTTGGAGCAGAATTCAAGTGCACCTCTGAGCATCCGAAAAAACAAGAATGGGCAAAATTTTTATATACTGCTTTGGTATGTTATCTTTATATAAACAAAATGTATACTACCAGAAAACATTTTTTTTAAAGAATAAGATACAAAGCATCATATATCTAGCTAGAGTTGAAACTATGACCAAATGAATCAAAGAGACCCTCTTCATATGAATGAAGATTAAACAATGCAGTTTTCATGGAGTTTCTGCCTGTCATTTTTTGATCCATTGTTGAAGAAGCTAAAAGTGACATTGAACCATGAGATTGAGGATTCTAAGTATCAGTCCCTGTAAGAAATAGGCAGTGGGTGAAACATGGTATGAAAAAACCCATTATTTGCACCATCAGAATAAAGGCAACAGACAAGATTTTTCATATCATGCTGGACCATTGAGTTACAATTTCATTGAAATGCACTGAAAATGAACATTTCAAGGGCAGATAACTCTGTCAAAAACCTCATTTTTCTAACATTCTATTGAAAAATTTCTGAGCAAATCCAGTGATATAGAGATTAAATAGTGTTATTTTCAAATAGAGAAAATATCCTGGAGTGATATTACATTGTCAGATCAGTGAACTTTTGACATACACGTTTCTGATTTTTCCCATTTTGCCTGATTCTTACAAACACTTACACATAATACAGCAATGCTATTCATTAACCTTTAAATACCAATCTTGAATCACTTCAATATAAGAAAACACAGTCTGCTTACAAAGAATAGATGACATTTAATTTCATAACTCCCATCTGGCGAAAGCTATAAGCTATTTCTTCTTTCATGACAAAAGCCAACTTATTCTGCAATATTTCATGTATTTACCATAGCAATTAAAGTAAATGTAAAAATCAACACAGTTTACTTCAGGCCTAATTCAAGATCATAAATTGTCTTCTTAGGTAATTTTGGGTAATTCAAAGTTACAAAGTAGCAATAGTTGTTTATCTGTCTGGTCAATCTCCTTTCAGTTTGTAATTGAATCCCACAATATGGCATGCATATATAAATATTCTAACAAAAATATCAAGTAGTTGTGATGATTAGCTATTTACAGAAAAAAAAAAGACAAATGCAGATCCAGGATTTCAGGTGTAGCGGGTACATCTGTTTTATAGAATATACATGTAGTGCTGAGCCAGGCGCAGCAGACAAAGTTTTGGAAGAAAAATTTGTAAAATAAAATTGTGAATTTTAGGGGAAAAGTGGGGGGGGGGGGGGGGGTTGCACAGCATGAATCCATGCTTGAAGCAGACAGATTGACACTATGATAATTTTTTTTTTACCTTCAGCAAAGCAGGGAGTATTAAGAACAATAGTAAATCTCTACATACATAGACTTTCATTTCAGAACTATTGTGGGATTCAATTACAGAATAAAAAGAGATTGACTTCCTGTTTGACAAATATTTATATTGATATTTTAATACTGTTATATGAAGTAGGGCTGGGGGTGTTATTAAGAGATCCTTGTTAATGGGAATAATTCTGAAGTGAAAGTACTTGAATGTAAATAATTTATTTCCTTTGTTTTTTTCAAAAAAAAAGTTTAAATCTTTTTTTTTTTTTAATTTTCAAAGTAACATTTTTCACAACTTTGGTGATAATTTATACAGAATCGGACGACCTTTTGAAAAAAAAAAAAATAAAATAAAACAATAACCACCAAATAACATCCATCACAACATCCCCGGATTTATAATTTTAAACTTTTACCTACACTACAGAATGATCGAACCACAATCAATAAAAATCCATTTTAACCAACGGCTGTCACTATCATTGTGAAAGATCCCTGTGTTGTCATTAATTTCCATCCTGTATTCATCATTTGTATGTACATATGACATAAATACTAATTACATTTCCTCGGAAGTAATTCAATTTGAATACAAATTATGTTGTGTCTGGAGAAGACCTTGGAAAAAAACGACAGTGAAAATTACGGTCTTTATCAGGATTATTCGGTAAGATATTGGTTTTTAGCACTTAGACTGGTGTACAAGATTAAGGCTGTGGAGGCACATTTAAAATAACATGAATAATGCTTGTTTCCCCTACCCGGCCATACTACCTGGCTTTAGGGAGGTAGGTAGGGAAAAAGTTTTGTTTTCAAAAGGTCATCAGATTCTGTTTAAAAATTATCACCAAACAAGTGAAAATTGTTGCTTTGAAATTTTTCTAAAATCCCGTCAGAAAATGGCAAAAAAATTATTTTGATAGGGGCCATATTTATAGGTAGAAACAAAGTTACTTCCAGTTTTGGCCTGTGTGGTTGGCACATCTATATGTTTACGTTCACAAACTCACATTTACTAAAAAATGAGTATTTGTTTGTATTTAACACAGTGGTACACAGGCAAATGTGCCACACATGAGAATCATATGGTTTGCATCATATGATTATCATACAAATCGAGCACCATACGATAATCATATGTTTCGGTAAACATATGATTGTCACATGGTTACCATATGATAACCATATCTTTTTCACAAACATATGATTGTCATATGTTATTAAGCCAAAATTACCACATGAGAATATTATGATAATCATATGACTATCATATGTTAAATATAATATGATTGTCATATGATTATCATATGAATCGAGCACCATATGATTATCATATGAATCGAGCACCATATGATTATCATATGAATCGAGCACCATATGATTATCATATGTGGCACATTTGGCTGTGTAAGAAGACAATAAATAACAGAAAAAACTCAACAAACTCTAAGAAAAAAAAAGAACTCTTTGAACTTTTTTTTTTTTTTTTTTTTAAATTTGAAAATGGTCTCCTTCCTTCCCTCTCAGTAAGGCATTACAAATTTTATTTAGTACTAGAATATTGGAAGCCTTGAACCATATGTTATGAATTACTTGTATTAAAAAAATGCATCTTATAAAAACATTTAAATTATAATTTCACCACTTTTATTTGTGTGTCTGTGTGTGTGTGTGGATGAATACATTCAAAATTAGGAGCTGTCAGCTATTTTTTCCTGGAAAATTATGGAAAAAAATCAGGAACAGTACAAAATCAGGGAAGAACAGGAAAATCACGAGTTTATCATATCACATTAAGTCCTCTTTCCTGACATGACAATTTATGGGCAACTCAGGGGTTAGTCTAGAAAAGAAGAGAAGGCTTACCCTACCAGTGCATCTGGTCCACTTTCCCAGTCTACAGACCAGTTTGCTCTTTCACTTGTGTTTAATATTTGTACCTTATTTTTTGATTTCATGTTCTTTAATTTGAGTGTCTGCTTCCCCTACCTAGTAACTATCCTTGGAATACATGTAAATGTGTATTCTTTAGATTGCCTTACAAATCTTGGTTCCCTTGATTACTCTTTCAAAAATAAACTCAATAGATCAAACAAGACATTACTGAAAGATACAAGATATTCAATCTCTTACCTCCCTTAGCAAATCCAGTATAATATCTGATATGTTCTTAAAAGGATAATCAATCTACCGAAATGTCAAATTACCCTGAAAATGACAAATTACATTCATTTAATTTATTGACTAATTTATCATATATATATATATATACATGTGTGTATCACAAAAAAAAAAAACAACAAACAAACAAACCAGCCAATTCCATTCAGTGAAATCTAGAGATTTACTAAAGAAAATTGTGAAAAAATACGCATTATGTATATTTAGTTTAGTTAACACTATAAAAGCTTGAAAATCAATTTGTGTGATCATGAATTCTATGGATTCAGGGAACAAGATTAACAGTTCCCCAGTCGCCAAAGTGAGTAAAAACTGTTCGTGGGCGACAATAAATCATTAAAATTCTCACCCAGGTGACCAATGAAATTATTTTGGGAAGCCATGAAATCTTCCGATTTGTTATTCATTTCACCTAAATTACCATATCCAAAAATAGAATTTCTAAAATTGTTTGGTACTTCAACAAATGAGAGCTGAGATTTTACAAATCTATTAGTAGAACAGCCAATCAATTAACCTTAAGTGTACTGATCAGTAGATGGAACAGCCATGGAAAAAGCTGTTCTAGTTATTGGTTTAGGGTGGATCTTGAATCCAGCAACTATATTCAATAAAATATTGCTAGGTCAAATAAACTTGGTTTTTAAGAATTTTTTATTTATTAGTTCAAATTCAGAGAAATATTCACATTGCTTCATTTTCAAAGTTGTAGCGTATGTTTACTTCCTGTGTAAAATGGGGAACTTTACAAAAGGGGTTGAGCACCCCTAAAAAAAACCAAAAAAACGCAAATCCAAAACTACTGAAGACAGTTCATCATCAACTGGTCTCCTAAATTTAATGTTGGGCTCCAAAGATTCCCAGAATTAGGAGCCTATACGGCTCCTGGGTAAAAAAAGTTAGGTTTATTCCCTGGGATTTCTGTGTTTTTTTTCAATGTTTGAGATGCTATTCATGTAAAAATCAGACAAATGTTACAATATTACTGGCCCAATTCTTATATTTCATGTATTTTTACGATATGGTCTGTAAAATTCTGACATTCGTGTAATTCTAACACAGGAACTATGGAGAAATTAACAATCGTTTGAGTATTTTAATCTGAAATCATACTTCATACCGTCACTGAAAACACAAAAATAAATTCCATGAAATATTTACTATGAAGTTAAGCCTGTCAAGTACTTCGTGCATCATTTAGGTTCTGCCAAAATTGGAATCAGCAATTTTTCTTTTTTCTGCACTATTACAAATCTGATAACTAAACCTGTAATATTTCGTTTGATTTATTTACACTCATTATAAGAACAGTCGAACGTATTGGTGGCTGTATTTTTCAAATCAAGAGACTATTCAAATATATTCTTATTAAAATTATATTGGTTGTTTTGAAAACTTGTGTTCAGAGATTTCCTGCTATCTTTCGCTTCTGGCCAAACTTTTTATTTGTTCTTAAAGGCAATCTAATTAAAACTAGTACTATATGCATGATGGCTCAATCTTGCTTTCAATCACAATAGAAGGAAAACCTGCAAAGTTTTCAGTAAACAGAAAGTTCTTGACAAATTTTCCAAAAATGAATCCCACCATATGGCAATTTTACCTATAGCAATAATGTGATAAAATTTTAAGCCACTGTGATGAGCAGCTACTAAGAAAAGTGTGGAGAAAAAATTAAATTGAAAAATATTGATATAAAGTAAAAAGTAAACAAGTCCTTGGTAAACAAGAAGTTTGTGTTGAATTTTTCTGAAAATTTATTCGCTATACAGCATACCTAACAAGAAGAAGGTGTTAAAATTTCAAGTCACAGTGATAACTAGATATAATGGAGATGGCAGCCATCTCTTAGGGCCCCGCTGGTTGAAAATATATTTTTAAATATCCACTGCTTAACAGGAAATATTGAGAACTTGGTAAAAAATTGGTCGATCGAAACAAAACGTAAACATGACTTGTAACTCATTATAATTGACTTGCTTACCAAATATAAGTCCAATATCTGCATGTGTATGGGAAAAAAGTACGAAAAAATGCGATTTTAGTGAAATTTTGTAATTCCAAGGGCCGTAACTTGGTCAAAAATCAGTGGAGTGGAACGAAATTTGGTAAAATATTGGTTGATTGAAACGAAATGTAAACATGACTTGTAACTCATCATAATTCAAACACGATTGACTTGCTTACCAAATAGAAGTCCAATATCTGCATGCGTATGGAAAACAAAGTGTGAAAAACTGGAATTTTAGTGAAATTTAGGAATTCCAAGGGCCGTAACTTGGTCAAAAATCAGTGGAGTAGAACAAAACATACACTTGAGTTGTAACTAATCATACTTGATACATATACACAATATTGGTCCATTATCTGCAAGCGTATGGGAACAATATGCGGAAAACTGCGATTTTAGTGAAATTTTGGAATTCCAAGGGCCGTAACTTGGTCAAAAACCAGTGGTGCGGAACGAAACTCAAACTTGATTTGTAACTAATCATAACTGACTCGCATACAAAATATCACCCCAATATCTGCAAGCGTATGGAAAAAAAGTGCGGAAAATGCGATTTTAGTGAAATTTCAAAGTCCAAGGGCCATTACCTGATAAAATATTGGTGGAGCAGAACGAAACTTAAACTTGATTTGTAACTATTCATACTTGACCCACATACAAAATATCAGCCCAATATCTGCAAGCATATTGAAAAAAAGTGCGGAAAACTGATTTTGTTATGGACGGACGCACGGACGGACAGACTGATTACTATAGGGCGGCCGCCACTTAGGCCCTAATTAGTAGTTGAGAAAAGAGGGACAAAAAAAAGTGTTATGGAAACATGGACTAGGGTGAAACAGCATACATGCATCCTACCCGTCATAGCTAGGATATAATAAAATCTTTCAACTGTTCCATCCGGTCACTGTATCTGAATGGAACAAAGGTCTTATTTAAATTATATTGATCTTAAAAAATACAGGTGGCATATTCGTACATGCATACATTGAAGTAGTTTTACTTTTCAAGTATTTTATATATAAGTTTTAATGTTTTTATTGAATTACAACTGTTTCCCTCATCCTGCCAAATATGTTCTAACTTAAATTAAAATGAACTTTGTTTCCCTTACCCTTGCCCACCCACTAAAATTGGCCCTTCCTAAATAATTTTACTTCCATCCTCTGACCAGATTTAAAAAAAAAATTCAAAGGAACATTTTTCACTTTTTTGATCAAGTTTGTTTAGAGTATCACAGCAGGGATTGAATTTTAGAATTTTTTCCACTAGCTTAATTTAGCAAGTACTGAAAATTTACATTTGCTAAATTTATGTTTTTGGAATTATTTCTAGACTTTACCTATATGACATATAAAACTCCACTAGCAAATTTTATCAAGTGGAAATGATTTCTACTAGCAAAATTGAATTTTAACTTGCATTTAGCAAGTATTTCCCCTTAAATTCGATGACTGCTTAAGGGAAAAATATTATCTCTATTTCCTTACATAAAGCAAGGAATTGGTGTCAGGTTAGGGGAAACCAACATAATTGTTATTGTGATTTAAAACTTGTTAAAACTTTCGAATATTAAGTAGCACTCCAGCTAATAATCATGCAAAATGTGATTCATGGGTAAAACGCCTACATATTTTTATTTTTGATATTTTGTTTGAATTGCCATAGTAAATAGAAATTAACATTCAGTTTTTCATGTATCTTGTGTTCTTAGGAGATAAAAATAATAAGGAATGCACTGCAGATTTCAGAATTAAAGGAGTTAACTCTGTAAATGACACTCAAATACAATAGAATCTATTGGATTTTCAATGTTGATATCACATTTTTCAGATAATGGATGATTCTTACAAAGACTGCTACTTAATTTGTAATGGCATTGAAACACCTAGCACTTTTTATGACAACTAATTAAAGTTAAGTTGTTCATATCATTAATAAACCAAGCTGGCAAAACTGATGACGATTTTGGATAGTGAAAAGTTATTTATTCTACAACATTCTCAAAGGATGGACCAACACTCAAGTACACAAATTAAAGGTTATTTATTCTACAACATTTTCAAAGGATGGACCAACACTCAAGTACACAAATTAAAGGCTATTGCCACCTTTATTAGAAAAAAAAATTGAAACTCAAAATGTGTGCAAGCTCAGTTCAAGTGTACTAGTTCCTTAACCAATCCATGCAATGATCTTGGACCAATGATTGAATGATCACTGACAGACTGATGACTGATCTGATTGATTGGACGGATCTTGGACCAACGATTGAATGATCACTGACAGACTGATGACTGATCTGATTGATTAGACGGATCTTGGACCAACGATTGAATGATCACTGACAGACTGATGACTGATCTGATTGATTGGACGGATCTTGGACCAACGATTGAATGATCACCGACAGACTGATGACTGATCTGATTGATTGGACAGATCTTGGACCAACGATTGAATGATCACCGACAGACTGATGACTGATCTGATTGATTGGACGGATCTTGGACCAATGATTGAATGATCACTGACAGACTGATGACTGATCTGATTGATTGGACGGATCTTGGACCAATGATTGAATGATCACAGACAGACCGATGTGATTGTGATTTTGTTGTGTCAAGGATCGTAAGTTACAGGTTACCATATTAAAAGCTTTCTGTTCTATTAAAAATTTAGAAAAAATTTAGAAATGCACAATTCAAAAAGAAAAACCATACAAATTATAGGAAATGTGCATATATATATATATATATATATATATATATATATATACATACTGTGAAAGTACTGTTGTCTGTGGGGTACTAATTTTCGTGGTTTTAGTGGGTAGACCAAACCACGAAATTTGGTTACTAATAAATAAGAGATTCCCGTCGATGTTTATACTGTAAAATTCAAAACCACGAATTTGAGGCCCCACAAAGTTGTGTTTCTTTCCTGATTCGCGAAAATTGGTATCTACGTATTAAAGTACCTTCACAATAGGTAAACATCTCTTCAGACCAACTGCTTGTTCTTAACTTAATGACTTCTGATCTAGCATTCTTAATTACAAAACAGATCCAAACCTTAAAACAAATGAAATGGTCAATCCTTAAACAAGTGGTGTAGCTTTCTACATAATGTTGCAGTGAGTGACAATTTATTTTTACTTAGTGCTCGTCATGACCTTGGTGGTCGTAATTTTTAAATAAAACTCAAAACTTCCAAATCCTTAACTTGGAGAACTTACTCTGTAAATTAACGACTTAAACCAGCGCTTGAAACATCGGCACATTCAGGGAAGGCGGCCATCCCAGATAGTGGTTCAATGGATTGAAACCTTTACTTCTATCAAATCATTAGTCTCTGAGTGTTGTTTCATGCACATGTAACAATACTTTAATATGTATTATCAATAACAAGTGCTGCTGACTGGCCTCTTATGACTGGGTCCGCCATTGTCATTAAAGATCTTTTTTGAACCATAACTTACTGATTGATAAAACTGTCAGAGCAAAAAAAAAAATAGTATCAGTCATTTCACCATAAACGGACATATTTGTTTTTCTTTGCCTTTTTGAAAATTTCTGTATAATAAATGAGCTTCACCACTGTCACCTTTGAACTTTGAGGTACAGATATTTTTTTAAGGGTACAACTGATTGATTTGTTAATACAATTTTTCACTTTTGTATTTGATGTAAACAAATCTTACTCTCAAATATTGACACTAATGGAATGTAAAACAAGAAATTCAAACATTAACCTCCAGTTTCAATTACCATTAATTGTTTCCCAAACGGAATATTTGAAATGCTTATTATATAGATAGCAGTGTTTTATTAAATGTTCCGAATGTAATAAATTTCGATAATTCACACTGTGAAATAAATTTGGTATTTTCACTCTCACGCTTTCTCCCGCCAAAAATGTCACAAATTTGATATGAATCCGTCAATGACAGAATAATCAATTGGTTATCATGAATAACCAAAATATTATCACTCGTGCCAAGAACACTTGAGGATTTAACTCGTGCGTAGAACAAGTTCTGCATACTCGTTAAATCTAGGCGTTCTTCCGCACTAATATTGTTCATGAACATTTTGACTTTTGAAACTGTACATACATGATTTTTGTTGCAAGT
The DNA here is from genome assembly GCA_037379345.1 of Perna viridis. Classification (NCBI taxonomy): domain Eukaryota; kingdom Metazoa; phylum Mollusca; class Bivalvia; order Mytilida; family Mytilidae; genus Perna; species Perna viridis. Next base: position 13,764,051 of record CM074525.1, on the reverse strand, counting down.
GAAAAACATACTGTACTTGAATGGACATGCTGGTAATAAGTGTCAGCTCTTTACTAAGGTATTTAAAAAATAAACCTGTTTATGCAACTTAATGACAAAATGTGCAACTGTATTTAATGACATCGTTATTTTTAAGCCTCCTGATATTTCATTAAAAAACAAGTACTATCTTTAAAGAATAGATAGCCAACAAAGTAAAATTATGTTCTTTCTACTTATAATTTTCAGCATTTCATTCTGGAAATAACACATGGCACGCAATTTCGATACAGCTTTATCAAACTCCACTATGTTAACAGTATTTGGCATTTCGGGAAACAGAATTGCGATCAGGTGACTTGCGTTTCCTTGAAAGAGCATCTTTCAGATCAAAGGGTAAAAAGTGAAAATTCATTGACTGAATTGAAAAAATCACAATTTCCCGATAATAAATGTTTCCATGTCAAAGCTGAAGATTAAGCAGCATTTCAGAAATTTCATCAGCCTTAATTGAATTTTGGGATTAAAATCAAAATAGCTTACTTTAATTCTTGCTTAAACCAATTTATTTCAAACCTGTGATTAAGGCCATTGTAACATATGGTAAACATTGATAAGGGAGAGAATGTCATGAAAAATTGTCGCAGTGAAATTGGATTTAAGTTCAAATAAGAGTTGTTGCTTAACGTAAAACGGGCTGCAAAAACAAAACCTTGTCCATTTTGAGAAAGTTTTGAGAAAGAGATCGCCTATTTCAGAATTTTGGAGCGCTAACACCTATATGAAACTGATCCCTTGAGTCTTACATTTGGTGATTCACAACCAATAGAGTTTTGGCCAAAAAAAAGTCCTAGATTCTCATCCCCTCCCAACCCAATTTTGTCCACCCTCCCTGAAAAACTATATTTTGATTTGTTCCCCAATTTAAGTCAATTTCTTTCAAATTGACAGCATTTTTCACTGAAATTGATAAAAAATAATAAAAAATAATAATAAAAAAAAATTGCCCCCCGCCCCCATGCCTAATTTTGAACAAATGTTGTAAGAAAATCTACAAATTCTTTTCATGAAGGCCTTAACTACAGTCAACATTCCTGGGAACAAAGTTACAATCCATAAAGAAATACAATGTACAACTTCGGAAAAACCTCATATATTTTTTTTTTTAAATTCAAGTTATTTAGAAATTTAAAAGTGTAAACACTTGATGCACTTGACATGCTCTAAAGCTATGTCAGAACCAAGTAACAAAGCGTGACCAAATTGTCCAAGCACACTTTAAGTATGCTTCAAGTATTCACAAGTACATCTTAATCCATACAAAGTACATAGTCTCATACTGACATTACTTTGTACTGAGACCTGGACTGGATGATTTTGTCACAAGAGGCTGACAAATTGACAGCAAACCAAATTCCCCCATTGGAGGGGCTTGGTTGAAATTACTACATTGTATATTATCTGTGAAAAATATTAAAGAAATGATTCAACATTAAAAAAAAAAAAAGGGCTTATTCCTAAAAATCTCCTACGAGAGACAGTGTCAATATCAGAGAATTTCCAACACAAACAGTTCAAAAGGCTAACAGGTATGCTCAATCACCTCCTCCCCTTCCCCCTTTTTACACCAGCAAATTTTCATCACATGAATTTAATGTAAAATTCACATTAAGATAGTTTGCGTGATTTTTTTGTGAAACTTTAACATGAATTTCATGTGAAACATGAACTAATATATGTTAAATTCTGTTAATTTTGTATCAATTCCACATGAATTTTGCATGAAGCTCAAATTTTGTGAATTTCACATGAAGAAAATTTGTCAGTGTATATGGCATAAAACACATTCAGTGAACATATCTCTAGGTAGGGAGGGAAATCTTATTTTAATTTTATTGTCTTTATTTTCAATAAGAAATTCATATTAATAAAAAACAAGGTATTATTTGAATTTGGAATTATTTTGGATTTAAGAAAATAAGTGAACAAAATTATGTATAAACTTACCTCTACTAAGGGTGGTTAGTAAGTTTCCTTGACTTTTGTTATCCTACAAACCCTACCCCTTAGACATGCCAACATGACTAACCCCCTTTCCTTGACTTTTGTTATCCTACAAACCCTACCCCTTAGACATGCCAACATGACTAACCCTCTAAGTAAGGGTTAAATTTACAATTTTTTTTTTTGTGGGGGGGGGGGGTCATTTTTTTAATTAAAAAATAATTCCAAATTCAAACAATACCTTGTTTAAAGTACAATTTTTTGACAATGTCATATAAAACTCTATTCCTAAACCCCCCTCCCCCTGCCCTTGTATATTCCTAAATCCCCCTCCCCCTGCCCTTGTATGACTCCTTAATTCATTAAGGTTACTTTAACAAAGGCTTATACAACAAGATGAATTCTACAAATTTCAGAGGGCTTGCAAATATACTTCTTCAATTTTCAGGAACTAAATTAAAAATATAACAATAATTTTGTATGTTTGCCCACATGTACAGCATTAACTTCGCGAGTTCTGCTTATTTCAAGCCCCATACTTAATAACTTGTTTTATTTTTCTTTATTGCAAAGAGAAATTAATAAAGTAACATAATGTAAGCAACAATTTTAAGGAATAAATTCTCCAATAATGAAGGTAAATTTGTATTAAAACCTACGCAAGTCCATAAATAGTTATTTGTGGGGGACTTCTATCAATAAAAAGTTTATAAACAGAATTTCAATTTAGTTATTAACCTTGTAGGGGAATTATTATACATGGTTTAATTTGATCAGATATAGAAATTTTTTAGATTGTCATCTATAGTATATCAACAGACTGATTTCTTAATTTATAACTAGAAAAACTAGGAGCCAAGCTCACAAAAGAAGAGTCCAAAAAATAATTATGATTTTGCTGTATGAACATACATGTTTCCCAACTTTGTTTCAATATAGTACTGAACGACCTTGCAATGTTTTGAAAATTGATTGATCAGTTCTAAATTGCCAGACACTACCCACCTCTCCCTACTTCCAGTAGCAATCAAAATTTCTCAACCCCCATTATCCTTGTGTCCCATCCCATTTTTCATTTCATCATCATTTCAGGTTCATTTTATCATCCACTTCATTTTCATCGTCTGAATATAGCTGAAATATTGCTGCTCGGGTGTTAAACCCCAACAATCAATCAATCAATTGCCTGAATATAGCTGAAATATTGCTGGTCAGGCATTAAACCCCAATAATCAATCAATCAATCACCTGAATATAGCTGAAATATTGCTGCTCGGGTGTTAAACCCCAACAATCAATCAATCGCCTGAATATAGCTAAAATATTGCTGCTTGGGCGTTAACCCCAACAAACAAACTTAGGTTATAATCAGAAAACTGTTTGGAGACGTACATATAGACACCAACTTTGCAAAGCATCACATAATACTTCACAACTTCATGTGGACTGGGGGGGGGGAGAGTGGGGGGGTTGGGGAGTGGGTGGTTTAAATCAATTTCAATATGGCACGACATGTTCGCTTTGTAAGTAGAGGAGGTCTAAATAGCATAAAACCCTACTTGCACTTGCACAATCATTGTAATGAAAGGGTCGTTTTTCATTAATTGTAGTCTTCACTAAATATATAAGCAAAAAAGTCGAGAAACTGCTCTAATCTATTAAGATCTTAGAAATATCTAATGATTTGGTCAAACTGGCAGTTGGCTGTATGACGCATATAAAATGACAGGTTTTGGCCCAGCACTGAAGGACTGTGATCACCCCAGCAAATCAACATTGAAATGTCATTCACCAAGAATGAACTGTGTTTTATAGGACCCTTATTTGTTGTTTAGACAAACCCTAGCAACTTAACAGGGCATTTCCACTATGAATGAATGACCTACATTTGTAAATCTACATAACATAATGTGACGTCATGACATGATTTCACTGGATTTTTTATTTGTAAATGCGGCTAAAATTTTCGATTTCTAAGTATAAATATTACTTTTTATTACCATTATATACATGTGTTTAAAATATTACTGTTGCAACAGTTGAAATAATAGTACTTTATTGTAAAAAATATAATACGGTGAGATGTGGAAGCGCCAAATATTTTGTTTTCTTAAGGAGTGCATTACTGCAATTACTTACTTGTACTTTTTTGTCCAATTACTTACTGGTACTTTTTTGTCCAATTACTTACTGGTACTTTTTTGTCATATTAGAAAAGAAATAATTTAAGTAAACACCTCTGAATTACCAAGAGGGCATTAAATTCCCTGAGGGGTGGTTATTCTGATTTACGAAGAGGGCATTAAATTCCCTGAGGGGTGGTTATTCTGAATTTTGAAGAAAGCATTAAATTCCCTGAAGGGTGGTTACTCTGAATTACAAAGAGAGCATTAAATTCTCTGAGGGGGGGTTATTTAAGAATTTTGGGACATACTAAATGTTAGTGAGTTATAAGTAAATGAAAAATTCTAGGTTTATATTGTTCTTTAAGAATTAAATATACTTAGAACAAGTTTGAATTTGGAATTATTTTTGAATGAAGAAAATGACCCCAAAAAAGATTTGTAAATTTAACCCTTACTAAGGGGGTTAGTCATGCCAGTATGTCTAAGGGAAGGTAGAGTTAGTAGGATAACTAAAGTCAATGAAACTTACTAACCCCTCTTAGTCATGACAGCATGACTAACCCCTTCAGTAGGGATAAGTTTATAAATAATTTTTTTCACTTATTTTCTTAAATCCAAAATAATTCCAAATTTAAATAATACCTTGTTTATGTATTTTTATGTTATATTTAATGGTCTGAGGTACATTCTAAACTATGGTCTGAACTGGTTTATAGAATGGAAATTAATTTAGTATTTTTAGTCATATGGTTCGTATTATTCAACAACAAATTTGTTATACGTTATACTGAAGACTCGAAATGCATAGATACCAACCCCTTTTTGATACAATCAGTAAAAAAACATGAGTTGCCCATAATTTGTCAGTAATCATCAGTAAAACTGAAATTGACATCTCAAATTTCTCATGGATGAAAACATCTTTTGTTCAATACTCTACTTGAAACAAAAACTTTCGCAAACACTTGAAACAGATCTGTATAAAAATCTGTATCCTTAATTATGTCATTTTGATCAATAAATCCTTTGATTTCTAGTTAATAATTCATTGACAATTGCATGCTACAGACTGACAGACATAAAGAAGCCATAACATCCAGCTTCCAAACAAATTAACACTTTTAATTGCTTACATTAAATAAAAGTTGCATTGAACTATCCTTAAATTTAATATCAGTGGCAGATCTAAAGGGTTCCTTGGTCTGACCCCCCCCCTTTTCCCCCTTTTGTTGGAATGTCTTATTTCATTCAAAATTAAGGTAAAAACAAACAAATAATAGCCTGGAAACTCCTCTTTGTCAAAATTTCTTGATCCACCCTAGAAATTATCATTTAAAGATATCATACTAACAGACTGACTGACAAAAAAAAAGCTATAATATTCAGCTCTCAAATTATCACTTTTAATTGCTAACCAACTTTGTAATCAA